>JAYMFT010376424.1:0-21022 GCA_038088735.1 Panulirus argus | reverse complement strand
AAAAAAAAAAAAAAATATATATATATATATATATATATATATATATATATATATATATATATATATAGGTGTGTGTGTGTGTGTATACATGTGTGTATATTAGTGGATGGGTCTCTCTTTGTTTGTTTCCTGGTGCTATCTCGCTCACATGGGAAATGGAGATCTAATATAATCATAATAATAATAATAATAATAATAATAATAATAATAATAATAAAGATAGATAGATAGAAAATGGCTAGATTACTTCAAAAATATGTACAACCAAGAAGGCAGAAGAAACACAAGTTAGTGAATGCACCGATGGCTTTTATTGTAGGCTAAGATTACTGAAGCAGGGTTAATTGTTAATGGCCTGGCAAGATTGATCATAGGGGGCTACCAGGGAGGGCCAGTGCCAGTGCCAAAAGAACCACCTACCCTTAGACAGAAGGGGATGGGGAAGATCAGATGGGCTCATCATTACTCATAATGTGTAATGACCTCTCTTTGTCAGTACATATCAGAGGGGATCCCTTTCAAGGGAGGAGAGTATTAAAAATTTTCAAACAGCCCTGTGCTATCTTTTTATGAAAACACATAATACAGCAGTCATCCATCCTCTTTTATTTACAAACAATATTTACAAGGACTACTTTCATATTTACAATGTTATAATGGCATAAAACAATCTGCTTGTCAACACTAGCTGAAAAAGAACTGATCTTAGTTCTAGAATGTCATGAAATACATAAACTTCTTTGGGAACAACAATAGCTGACTTGAAATATCTAATTATACAATGATACAATAAATCACAATAAATTCAATGGTGACAAATTTATGACATTTGTTTAAAATGAATTGAGCAACATACATGTAAAATTTACATAATTATGTATCAGAATAAATATATTGAAAGAGGATGCTACCAAGGAGTACTATAGTAAATCAGTGAAATTCACTGCCAGAAAAAGTTGTCAACTCTGAGGGCAATAATAAATCTAAAGATACTTTAGATATATAATAGAAATGTGCAATACAGTTTTTAACCTACCAACAACACACCTCATGCATGAACTGACAGTATAACATATATAGCTCTCGTAAAGACAGGGCTAGCAGATATAACCTTTCCACCTGAAGAAGAGGAATCAAATTATTAATGACTATAGAAATTGATGCAGCTTCTTTGACTTCACACATACCCAATTTACAGCTTAGTGCTTAAAAGACCTTCATTTAGAGAGCTTCTTTATGCAAGAAAATATATACTGAACAAAATGAAATGAACATCTAATTTTAAATAAATTTTCTCAACTCCTGCAGATAACTGAAGACACAAAAGACAATGCATCTCTGGGTTCCTTGTTAGATACCACAACAGATGATGCTTGTCTGTGATTATTAACAGCTACACATTAACTATACATCCTCAGACCTAAATCAATGTACTATCAAGATCACACAGAGAACAAGAAATCTGGATCATTCATCAACTGGCTGAGCATATGATTCTCAAATATAGAGATGACAGAATATACCATTGTAATATGAATTGTAATTATCTTACTGTCCAGCTATTTATCAGTTCATTAAAAACATAGGCTGTCAGAAGACAGTTATTAAGTCATGGTCAAGAGAGTTTGTGGGTGTTTTAAATTATGAACTGTATTATCAGAATAACCAATAAAGACCATTACATCACACAAAAAAGACTTGCACATCTTTCTCTATAGAATTAGCAGTTTGGTTTTCAACAACTTTCAGCAGTTTCGTTATAAGCAACTTTCACAGAAAAACTTGGGTATCACCCACTCATAAACAAAACTTATAATGCATTACAACTTAAAAGTTCTATTTTTTCATTGATATGAGAGCCCTACAATCCCAACCCTAGCTCTGGAATGTACATCACACTAATCCAATGTTCATCAGTGCTTGAGCCTGAAGTTTACTGAGGTACGTAAGAATGTATGGAAGGGAGAAGGTAGGAATATTCAGGTGATTACTTCATGCTTCTATGGGTCATGATGCTTGGATCATGGAAGACAGTTGTTGAGCAAAGGTGATACCTTTTTGGTATAGCTGGGTTTCCCATGCCAGAATTCAACTAACTGACCAGAAAGATATGATTGGCATGGGTCATTCACATATTGTACAGTGCAGAATTTGTGCTGTCTTCTGTATCATCTGTGGATGGAGTTACAATATCTAGGTCATTGTGGATATAAAGATTTTCCTCTAAATTAAACAGGTCTGAGAATGATCTTTTGACATTGTTGATGATGGCAGTTACTCTTAAATGTTTACTGCTTTCACAACTACTTACACTAGACTTTCCATGAGGTTTATTCATATTATCTTTTTCAGTACATTCACCTGATTTTGATCTAGGTGATACTTTCTTAATGTGGAAAATATCTTTTCTTGAAAAATGTGGTGATCCATAAAGACTATCAACACTGGGTTGCCATACAAGAGGCCATGGTCTCTTTACATCAGAATGTCGAGAGGGTTTTACTGGAGGTGAAAAGGGGACTCGCCCTAGTTTGGGGAACTGTTCAGTCAATCTGATATCACCAACAGAAACTGATCTTACATTTTCATTCATATTGCTTGCAGTGGTGAAAATTATCTCCCGGTCGCTCTTGCTAATCCTTCTGTTCAGTAACCCAACACTAAGATTTTGCCATGACACTGTTGTGATATCAGGTTGTGATGAGCTTGATGCAAAAGCATCTACAGTTTTCTGGCACTCTGGAGAACCAACACTGACATGACGTTGTCTACTGAAGTTCATTTCAGATTCACTGGTGTCAATAAGATTATTTGAATCCTTATCTATAAGAGGTACAGTAACAACTTGTAGATTTCTTTCATCTGCAACAGTTAATCCTCCTTTTGTTTCTTCTATATCATCATGAATTTCAGAACTGATACTTATACTAAATTTAGATTTCACATCATTAACAGGGGCAGCTTTTGTTGTAGGTATTTCTCTGTGAGCTGTGCTAAAGATACTCACTGCACCAGATGGCTCAGAAGGTGTCACTTCAGGGACACTAGATTCTTTATCTTCTTTCTTGCTTACATCACCAGCAATACAGTCCATACTCTTTAGGTTCACCAATTGTGCAGCAGTGCCATTTTGTCCTCCAATATGCTCTGCAATTAAACCAGCTACACCCATCTTTCTGTCATAATGCTTTGGGAGTTGACGACTTTTCTGTTTTGTTTCTGAAAATGGAAAATTTAATATTTATGCATATCATAATTCTTATGTATACCTGAAATCTATTCCATTCTTCTAGGAAAAATATGTACTTCTTTAATGCATAACACTATCTTATTTGCAGAAAAGATTGAGCAAAAACACAAAAATTACTTCATGAATGATTTCTTTACTAATTATACAAATAACTAGAAAACTAAATAAAATTCTAAGAGAATTTCCTGAATTCTGACTTAACTTACCCAAGAACTGTTTTCTAGTATGATATTCTGCATGTATATCAAGGTAGGAAATGCAAATTCCCCAAACTCTTCAAATACTCTCTCTTTGGATGGTTTTATGTTACAGATGTATAATCAACATACATCTTTTCCTGGCTATGAAAAGGCCCCGTATTGATGGTTTCACTTATGCATGAACTATCTTCTTCTCACCATTTTCAGATGATGCAGACCACTCATATATGGTGCTGTTTTTACTGGGCCCTTTAATGATCGCCGCCCTATAACTCTCCTAACCCCTTCAATATCGGAAGCCTTTTCCTGTCAAGATATTCCAGTCATGTGTCCTTGTGTTCATGCTTTGACCTCTGTTTAAATTTGGTTCATTTCTGCATTAGTACCTGGCATACAACAATAGAGTCAAAACATTTGGGCTTAAAAGATAGTGTGTGATCAGGTCACCCCTAACTCTTCTCTCTTCCAAAGTGGGCAAAAACAAAACCTTTAGCCTTTCCATGTAACTTAGCATACTTAATTCTGGTACCATCTATGTTACCCTTCTCTGGGTCTTCTCTCTTACACTTCATGCTTTTTTAGGTGTGGTGACCTAACCTGAGAAGCCTTATGTTAAATAAGAACAGTTTGCTAAATATTTCCTTATCCATATACTTGATATCTATTATAATATTTGCCAAGAGACAGCCTATTTCCTTAACTATTCTCCTAATATGGGACTCTGCAGACAGGTTGGGAACAATGTTGACTCTTATCCCCTTCTCACACTCAAAATCCTGCAATTGGTGGTGGCAAGGGTGCTGGTAATGGTGGTGACATAGAGAATAGAAAAGGTTGTGGTAATGGTGGTTACAAAGTGGGTGACTGAGGTTGTGGTAGATGGAGGAAGATGTGATGGCATGGTGAAGGAGGGAATGGCAGAGGTGGCTGTGAAAGTACTGTCATAAAGGTGGTGGCACATGGGGTAAAGAGATGATGGTAATTACTGTTGCATAGGTGTTGGCAGGGGAAGGGATAGTTCTGGTGACAAAGGGGATGGCAGGTGTGGTGGCACAGGTTACTGTAAAGGAGTTAGTAAGAGTGGTGGCAAGGGGTGGCAAAGAGGGTGGTAAAATGGTTGGCATAGGTGTAAGAGATAATGGTAGCGGAGGCATGAATTTCTGGGCTGGTTTATAGTGATGGTGCTAGAGTGAGAAAGGTTATTGCATGGATGGCAGAAATTGTGGAAAGTGGTTGGCAGAGATGGTGGAAGAAGTGGTGGTAGGGGTGAAAGGTGTTTATATAGGTAGCAACGGGTGGCAGACGTGGTGGCACAGGTAGCTGCTGAGGTGCTAGTGCTGGTGGTGGCAAAGGGATTGACAATGGTGGTGGCTAATATGGTTGAAATGGTGAAAGATGTGGTGTCAAAGGGATGGCAGAGGTGGTGGTACAGCTGCAGAGGTTCTAGTAGTGGTGGTGGGACAGGAAGTAACAAATGAGGTGGCAGAGATGGTGGAAATGGTGGAAGAGGTGGTGTTAAGGGGGATGACAAAAGTGGCAGCACAGGTGGTAATAGAGGTGGTGTTAATGGTGGTGGCACTAACAGTAGTGTTAGTGGCATAACGTATGGAAGAGCTGGTGGCAGAAGTGGTTGTTTAGGTTGTCACTAACCCTCCAATTATTCTGGTAAATTAAGTTTTACTTAAAATAGTATGCATGCCAAACAAGAAATATAATTCTTGTATTGACAAAAGCAATCTTGATTATATGAGGCTATATGTGAAAACAAATTCTATCGAATCCTTCTCCTCCCTGCACAAATGTCAATAAAGCCAGAACTTGCATTGTAAACTGTTAATATTAAAACTGCATAAATACTGATATCCATCAAACAATGATAAGAGTTATGTTCTTGGAAAACCTATTAATGTGAAAACGTCATTATAAAAGCAGCTGAAACTCATTATGTAAGGAGGTTTACACTCTTGATCATTAACTTTATATATCTAACCCTTAAGTTTGAAATGTAAAGGCTGCAACTAAGCCTAAGTCCTACTTTCCTCAGAACATCACGTTAGATTATATGATATCTAATAAAAACTTAATAGAAAGGGCTTGAGGTGGTAATGGAGTGGAGTGGGGCAAGAATTAAGGTTATTAGGAAAGAGAGGGAGGGGTACTAAGGTTGTTTCAGCCATCCCTTTAATTGTCTGATTCAGCATCTGCTTAAACTAGAGGTGGAGAATTTTCCTATGATTTTTCAAAAAGCTATCCAATTTTACCTGTAATATTATTTTTATATAAAGTTCCCTGTACCTTTGTGAAACATCCACAAGACATTTAGAGAACAAGAGGAATCCTTGTCATTATCTAAGTGGTTGAAAATATATGATACCCATTAGCTATCAAACAAAGTGGCATAGGATAAGGGATGTTTTGGGCCTTTCTTCTTGGAGTTTCCCTGCCTCCAACTGCATGAGTTCATCACTGCTTATTTCTTCAGAATGTGACTCCAGTAACTCAGCTACATTTTGTTCTTGTTTTTTTCTGGGTCAACACTGTCAGTAAGGGTCATAGTTGTCTGCTAGATCTCAGGTATTCAAAAAGCATACTGACAATCAGAGAGTGAGATTTGAATTGCGAATAATTTTCTGCGAGATTATGAAATTAACAATGATTAAGAATATGAAATATCTTGAAATATTTCATTATTAAAGGAAAAAACACTTACATTATCAAAAATATATTCTTTTAAAATTTGTTTCAACAGTGAGAGGTTACATGGCATTACGAGAGTGTGTACCCAAATTTGTAAATCTTTTGAGTGAGTAATATCACTTTGCAAGTTGCTGTTATACAGGGGATACCAGTAATGAATAATATTTCATTCTTTCTTGGACAAAAATTCCCTCAAATTTGATCTGTAATTACATTTCTGTTGTCAAAAAAAACTGCACTCGTTGGCAGTATTTGATTCTCCCAACTTAAAAATTTAAAATACTCCTTAAAAACTTCGGTATGATAAAAGGACCTGAATTTCATTGTATGATCACACCTTACCCATTTTATCTTGGTTTCTCCACAAAGAACAGCGGAAGGACACCATCATTCTTCCAAAGTTGCTTGCAGCTGGCACTGTAACATAATTTGATTTATCTGTGAATTTGATAGTGCAGAAAACATGAATACCATTTTCAAATGGGTGATTTTCATTTCATTTGATACATAAGCAATGATTATCATTCTGGAATTACTAATAAAATCCCAACAATAACTTGTTGGTAATCCCACCACCTATCTAAGGACAGTCCTGGACAAAAGGAATGCTGAGTGGACACTCTCGATCTGGACTGCCAAAAAACATTTGGTACTGTACTGCATGGGAGGCTGATTAAGAAGCTGGATCTCCAAGTATGAATAAGAAGAAAACTTCTATGATGGATAGAGGATTATCTCAGAGGGAGGGGATAAGGGTTAAGGTGATCAATGGAGTGCCACAGGGTCTGGTTCTGGGACCAATACTTTTCTTTGTCTATATCAATAATTTTATTTGAAGGTATTGAATCCTACCTAAATATGTTCACAGATGATGCAAAGGTCATGAAGGAAGTTAAAAGCAAGAAGGATCCCTTTACAAGGGGACCTAAACAGACCCCACAATTGGTCTGAAATATGGTACATGAAATTTAAGCAAAGCAAATATAAAGTAATGATGATAGAACAAAATGTAAGTTGGCCTTAATATGATGATTGTCTAGCAGGAAATAAACTTCAAGATTCTGTGTCCCTAACCTATTGCCAGAGTCCCATTTTAGGAGAATAGTTTGGGAGACAATCTGTCTCATGGCAAATATCAGAATAGCTTTCAAGTGTGAGGATAGTGAAATATTTAGTAAGCCATTCATATCCTACATAAGGCTAAACCTAGAATATGCTTCTAAGATTTGGTCACTGGACCTAAAGATGAACAAAGAGCTCACTAAGAAGGTCCAGAGTAGGGCAATAAAGATGGTACCAGATTTAAGAGAGCTAAGTAACAGGCAAAGGATGGAGGCTTTATATTTACCAACCTTGGAAGAGAATATAGTTAGGGGTGATTTTATCACAGTCTTTAAATTCTTAAAAGAGATTGATAGTGTTGACAATGAAAAGTTCCTTGAGAGATGAAGCAACAGAGAAACCAAAGGACACCACATGAAATTGATTAAAAATCTGTTAATAAGGATGTAAGGATATACTTTTATAGTATAAGAGCAGTGGATGAATGGAACAGTATGACTGAGGACATGGTTAATGCAGACAACACACATCAATCTAAGAGTTTGTACAACAGTAGAGAATGTTTATGAGATGATGCCACACAAATGCAAAACTCCCTTCTTGTACAGAGAAATACTAAGAACAGGATTACCTTACTAGAACCACTGCTTGCCACTGCCTCCTGTAAAAAAGGAGCGTACTTCACAAGCTCAGATCTGGATGAAGCAAAAACACCCATTACTTTCATTTCTGCAAAACCACAAATAACACTAAAGAAATTGTGAGAGTACAGAAGGAAAGGAGCGTCAGGAAGACAAAAGGAATCTCAAATTAGTTCCTTTGCAGCAAAATAGCTTTTTATAAGTTTAAAACATTTCCTTCTTAACAGGAGTTAACCAGAGAGCAAGAAAAATAAGAGCATATCTGAATTCAGGCTGCTGAGAAACCCTCAAACTTACATCATTTTGAGCCATATGAGATGTATTTTTTTCTAAGGTTAAAAATTCACTCTGCATTTGATAATGAAGGTTAAGATTATTCTTGGGAAAGGAATAGTCCTTTTTAATATGAAGATAACCCTATGGTCCCAAGATGAGCCCTGAAGTATTCCATTCTAATTTTTTTTTAATAAAACAAATATAAAATGAAAAAATTTTTGCAAAACATGCAAAATTATTATAAACTTCAAATAAAAAATCCTTAGAAGCCAAAAGGCCTAAGTGAACTCACATTGTACAATAGTTGACTAGATCTCCTTTCCCAACTATGCTATTAAAAGAAACTTTTGTATCTAAATTAAGTACATAACTAAAACCATTAAGAAAAAGCTAGAAAAATATGTAACATTTTCTGCCATTTGCAGCTGACACAGCAACAACATAACCAGACCGCAGAGAGTGCCAAAACTAGATTCCTGTAGACCTAGGTGTTATACACCTGACCAAAGGCCCTACTCAGTGTATCAGACCACCAACAATAGTTCATTTGGAAGCCCTTCCAAGAGTTTGTAGAAAAACAAACCCAAAAGTCTCAATCTCAAAGAGCATGTGCCCCCACCTCTTTGCTTCTCAGTCCCATTACTAGGTTAAGGCTTTCATCAAATTAGCTTTCTACACATCCACACTTCAAGACCATATTTTAGTTGGGTGTGATACTGCTCTTGGGAGTTCTACAACTGACAAAATGCTGCATTTATATTTCTTGCTGTGATCATGAGCTACAGTTTTGCAGCCTTGTTAGTCCTACTGAAGCCCCAAGATCTTTTATAATCATTACCTTTCCCTCCAGTTTTCCTGTTTTAACCTTAGGAAACAAGAATTACTGAGGTTTATGCCACCATGTTTCATTACATGAACCTTCTCAGTTTTCATGGAGATCTTTGCCCTCCCAGATAACGAATTCTCTTTCCAGACATTCCTCAATGCTCCCAGAACTTTCGTCCCCTCACCCACCTCACTTCTGCTTCCAAGGTTTCATTCACTGCCATGTCCACTCCCATGTCTCTAAAATACTTCACTTCTTCCAAATTTTCTCCATTCAAACTCACACCCCAAGCACCCTGTTCCTCTGCTCTGCTAAACCTAATAACTTTGCTTGTATCCACATTTACACACTCTTTCAAACTCGGTCATAATGATAAGTAAATAACAATGAATGAGGTAGGCCTTGAGAATCTGTAATTCATTTGACCTTTCCTCAATCATAAAGGCAAGTCACTCAAAAAGGTAGGCCTAATTTCTGATCTACAGTTATTGCATAGAATAAATAAGGAGTGCTAATTATGCTTATGGTGGTCCCAGTGCAAACATTTTATGAGCGGCTTTTTCCTAAGCCCAGAAAATGATTGTTGGGCATGGGTATACAACAGAAAAATAGCTCATGGGTTACCATCATCTCTGCAAAGTGCACAGCCCATCTACTTTTTACTTTCCCTTTATTTCCTTTTGTAGTCTTTTAAATCTTTCTCTTCAACTCTTTTCCTTGCCTTACAATTTGTCCCTTAAGACAAATTTTCTTACCTCTGATAACTGCAGCAGCAACATTCATAAAGTCCTCTTAATCCAAGAAAAACATGTTATTTCCAACAAACCAGAACAAAAACAACAAATTACTGTATTATTGGTATGATTTGAAAAAACACTGAATGTATTGGTACACTCACTCTACCTAACTTACATTCTCACACATGATATTCATTTTTCAAAATGTGGTTGAGTATGTGGGACTTCCAGGCACATGCCCTGAATGCCGCTATAAGTGAACACAAAAGGATAGAAAGTTTTTCTAGCATGAAAAATACAAAAAGAAAATACTTTTTTTTTCACTTTGCATTAACTGCTTTGAAACCTATATTTTCTTTAGAGTATTTGCCACATTGTTAGGTTTTTATTAGTTATGGGCTATGTTCTCTAACTGAAGATAAGACAACTACAATAAGTGGCTCAGTCTTTATCATAATACTGTGCTCTCACTTATAGCTTATTTACATAATATATGGAAACCATGTCATCACTGTTTGCCATATAGAACAGTAATGTGCTGGTGCAGCAAAGTGTAACTAATCTCATGAGTGGGTCACCACATTTGCAATGCTTTTACAAGGTCAAACTTTTAGGAAGAAAAAGAGTATCACTACTTTGTGAAAGATGATGCATCTTTTTGTAACAGCTATACCATTTCTCAAATTCACTACAGAGTGTCACATGATGGGTGCTTCATCAAATAAACAACTTCTAAATAAATGCCACATCTTCAATTATCACAAATCCATTCACAAACCTCCATTCAATTACTGGTGAATTCTACTTAGCTAAATAGCTGCTGTTATATGAATAACTCTGAAGAATGAGATTTATTTCTTCATATCATTTGGTTTTCAATCATCAGGTTTTGGCCTGTTTCCATCAAACAATCTTCTTTGACACACTTACAAAGCTAAAAGGTTAAAATGATATGTTGGAAGTTTAATCCATCTGGGTACAATAAACCTGTTTTCACAGTGCTTCATGGCTTACCAAGTCAGCCTACCACTTCATGATCACTTCACTTCTGCTGTGCCCAAACAAGACAGGAATGAAAAGTGGGTAAAAGCTGCATCCTATCTGGACTGACAGATTAACACATTCAAGGAATAATCCTCCCTTTTCTGAAAGCTACTTTTTACTAATAAATGTCAATCATCAGGATATTGCCTAGAGTAAGATAGAAGATCTCTTCATCCAAAAGATGTATCAACAGTTAAAGAAATGAATAAGCATCTGGTTGAAAAGAGGATGGCATGCACTTTGAACAATAAAACATGTCTATAGACCTAGAAATGGATTTTTAGTGAATTTTCAAAGATTTGGGTGCATATTGCTGTGCAAGTATTCTGGAGGTTGTGTATTAAGATATACATTAACGGGAGTATAAACAGAGGGAATGGGCTAATCAAAGACCAGCTAAGTACGTGAGTAGACAACTTGACATGGTCAAGACTTCAGGCATTCATGATATACTACACACACTACTTGCTAGTATGAAAGATTTACCAAGTTAGCATTTTGGGAAAAAGCATTTACTAACATAAAGACTGAAAAGCAAGATTTGATGAATTATGACCATTCATTCTGTGTGCTGACACAAGGAAGGGGTCCGACTGAAGCAGGAGAATTGCCTGGCCCAACATGCACAGCATATGTGCAGTAGAGTTGGTCAGGTTCACCTAGACTAGCAAGAATGTTTATCTTTAAACTTTTCTATTTCAATTGTCTAAAACTCTGTTGTTTGACACCTAGGACATCCAAAGCAAAAAAATGAATAGCACTTGCTTAAGAAGAGAGAGGGTGCCTTGGCATCTGTTCAGCTTAATAAAGGAACAAGCAAACAAGAAAAAATTCTTAAAAGTAGAAAGAGAAGCTACAAGTGAGAGGTGAGAAATGCTTGATCCATTAAGACTTATTTTCTACATCAAATAAGGCTACAATGCTTTGTTAGGAAATGATAACATAGGAGCTTCCAAAAGAGTATTTAGATAACATCCAAAATAGACAAAGGGAATACATATTCAGGCATTAAACTATGACTTCACAAGTGCAGAAGAATAAAAATGCAGGCACCACCAAAAGTCTTATTTTGTTTTAAAAGTATTACCCAACTAATGTTGTTAGAAGCAGTTAACAATCCCTAGTTTCTATGTAATTTATAGCAGGCTTTGGTGTGTCTCCCTTCAGTTGTGAACACTCCTGTAGATTCACAGTTTCTGGAAAAGTAGTATTAATCATGTTTACGTATATGTACTAAATTAGTCTTATCTCACAGCACAGGCAATTTCAAAAAAGATTCTTCTTAATTAATGTAATGAAAAGCAGAACTCTCTACTTAAAAATGCAGGAAATTTTTACTAATAAAAAGTAGTGAAAAAAATTTTCATGAATTTTGAATATCACACAATTAATGTGAATATAAATGCTTCCATGTGTGATTTACATAATATATGTATAAATTACATCACAGTATCTGATAACTGTCAAGGGAATATTATCATATCAAACATCCTTTCCAGTCTGTGCCTTTATAATAAATAACTTCAAAGCTGCAAAGTTTACCAAGCCCTTTTGACAGGTATGCTTGAAATATTCATATAATAATGGGACTCATACATACAAACATGATGACTACAACAACTAAATCAACAGTAGCTAAATATGATAAGGACGTATATGAAAGTATGTCAGCACAATCCATCACCTTGCTAATGTCAAACGAATACAACAGGTTCTACTACTCGCTGATATCCTTAACGATATTCTACAACTTTATCAAGTCTTAATTCTAAAAAAAGTGGATCTTGTGTCTGATGCAAGTAACTATGTAAGAGAGCATTTTCCACATAACTTCTGTCTGTTACACTGTTCAATAATGCTACTTTCAATAAAGTAAAATAGAGTAATGGATGAAGCTCAGTATGACTATGAAATAATTAAAAAAATCTGAGGTGTGATTAGGTACAGCAACCTTGTGTCACCTTGGCAAAAAATTCAGGGCTAATCTTATGTGGTTAATAATTATGATCCACTTAGCATTTGAAGGTTTTTAAATTTATCTAGAGTAGAATGAAAGTTTAGATTACAATCATTTGCAATATTTGTAATGATCAAAATACAAGTATATCTTTAACATTATACAATTAATTTTATTTGCTGACTGAAATCTATGTTTAACATCATAAAATTAAATCTTTTGCACTTGCTTTGTGTTGTATTAGACTAATGCTGTTTTTATGTTTATTTTAGAATCCTCACTTATCTGTAGTTTACTGATTCAAAATGAAGCTTTAAGCTTAGCATAACACAGAGTAAGCAAGAGATGAGCAAAGCGACAGGTACTTATTTTCAGAAAGAAAAGTAAGGCACACATCCCAGACAACAAACATCTATGGAACAAACATTTGATTCTCTTTAAAAATTTTCATAACAGGTAAACATATACACACAATGAAACAAAGCAAAAGAATTCTAATAATTAACATACCACTGGATTATCAGGTTATAAACCAAACTAGTTTTTTCTTTAAGTTCTGAAATTATACTTAAAGATATTAATCATTGCACTTCATACACTGGAACAACCACAAGTAATTCATCAAACAACTGAAAGTTTCAAATAGGCATTTTGTTAAAAATTCTTTTTTCAAGTGCTATAGAAAATATCTTGATTATAAAAAGCAGCGAAGTATGAAAGGCTCTACTACACCCTCAGCCATACTGAGAATTCATAAAGAAGTTTCATAAGTATACCACCACCATCACCAGCCAAATGAATGTCATCAAAAGAATGATCATTATGAAATACTGTACTGCCACCAACACCCATGTAAAACAATTTTCAGAATACTGACCATTTAAATATCTAATCCTTTCAGCCAAACAGATCTTTAAAAGATGATTACTCTCATGGTGTTTTTACTGCACTTATTAGCGTTACAGTACATTCTGGAGATTCCATGTGAGTATTATGGTTGGTGCCCTTAAACATAGGATATCTCTCATCACCAAAATCATGAAGATTGCAATAGTTTATAAAGTCTCTGTCATCCCCAGAAAACACAACAGGGTCACCTGTGGATTAAAACAGTGACACTGAGAAGTATGAAACACTGTACACAGACATTAACATAACACATAGAAAGACATTCACTTACTTCGAACAAAAAACAGACTGACATAAAGTTTACAAGTTTCAACACTGATTAGTTGTCTGCCAATGCAAGAGGTTAGATATATGATCCTGACAATAAGGGTAACAATGCATAACTTGAGATGAAGCCATCTCTCCCTCCTTGAATCTAAGAGGCATCTTGCTTCCAGACAGTCATAATTTGTTAACTGTGGTCTTTTTTGCATGCTAAAACTGCCTACTGTGTAATACTTAGTACCCTTAACATTTTCATTCATCTTAATTGTGTACAGGTTGAGCATCCCTAATCCAAAAATCTGAAATTTGAAATGCTCCGAAATCCAAAACTTTTTGAGCTACGACATGACATATTAGTGGTGTTCTTTGAGTGGGGACATGACGTATTAATGGTACTTCAAATTTTTTTACTATTAAGCTCTTGTGTGTGAATGTGGAAAACAGGATGGTATGGAAACAAATGGGTTAGAGCTGAGACATACCTAAACATTTCAGCTGTTCAACGGTCTTCCTCAGGAGATACATTCCAGCATTCAGCAGGGCTGTATTCCCCAGCAAGTGATGGTCACCCGGATGAACACCTTGGTAGGTCGTTCTCTGATTGGATTGCTTGTCCTGCTGCTGCCACTCGTTCACAGCGATCTCCGCTGCCTGACGTGACCAGCAGAGGAACCCAGACCTTGTGTTAATGTATTAGGTAATGATGTAAGCCACTTCTAATGTCTTTCTTAACTTTATTCCTTTCCCTGTCTCTCTATGATATATGTGTTCACAACCACCATAGGGAATCTTGTACACAATGTTTTCCTCACTGCTGTGTCACATGTCTGGCTTATATCTAATTATTTCAGCATAAGGCTAACTTCAAAAACCACAGGACATCTAATGCTCTTGTGGTAAATGTGGATGAACAAGGACACCTACTGAAGTGGGATGAGGTGAGAATACTGCACAAGGTCTTAAGCAAACAGATAAGAAAGATATTAGAAGCGGCTTACATTGCTACCAAAGACAACGTTAATACAAGGTCTGGGTTCATCTGCTGGTCATGTCAGGCAGTGGAGATCGCTGTGAATGAGTGGAGGCAGCAGGACAAGCAATCCAATCAGAGAGCAACACACCAAGGCATCTGACCGGGTGACCATCATTTGCTGGGAAACACAGTCCTGCTGAATGCTGGAATCAGTATCTCCTGAGGAAGACCGTTGAACGATCAAAATGTTGAGGTATGTCTCAGCTCTAACGTGTTTGTTTCCATACCATCCTGTTTTCCATATTTGTCATGATGGATAATAAATTATGTGTGAATAAGTGTAAGAAAATGGTTGCTTAACAGTAGCATACAAATTCAGAGTTAGGAATGAAGGTGATGCCAAACAACCACAGATTGTCCACATGGGTGGCTGAAGTTGTGACACCTTATCTTTCTGATGGTTCAGTTTTACACAAACTTTGTTTTATGTACAAGATTATTAAAAATATTGTATAAATTACCTTCAGGCTATGTTTACAAGGTGTATATGAAATATAAATGGATTTTGTGTTTAGACTTGGGTCCCACCCCCAAGATATCTCCTAAGTACATGAAATTATTCCAAAATCCAAAAAAATTCAAAATCCGAAACACTCCTGGTCCCAGGCATTTCGGATAAGGGATACTCAACCTGTATCAGCATAGCTTCATCAATGAGTAGAGTGTTTGCAGTGTTGTGGTTCATTATTGATTATACACTTATTTACAAGGTAGGAGAGAAATAAGTGGGATTTTAAGAGGTCCTGAAATGAATACCTACTATCCCCATGTACAATTAACTTGCTATGTACAGATTCACTGAACACATACTTTTTCAGAAATACATCGCCCATGCATAGTAGGCACAAAGTGTACTTACTTGACAGTCAAGTCAAAAGTAACGTGATTTATTAACTCTATCAACCTGTCAAACCTTGCTTATCGTGCCCTATACTATGGTGTTAGTTCTCTTTGCCCTTTATAGATATTACTCTAGTTTTAATCCCAACAACTGGCTGCTTGTGTGCCCCAGCCATTACCTAGAATACATATTACACAGGGATCACATGATTACCCCTTGGCCACTGACAACTCAGGGATTCCATTGAGATGTCTTTCTTTTTCCAACATACCTAGGTTTTCAAACTCTTTACTTCTCATGTTTCTCCTAACAGATACAACCTTCCCATTTTTAGGAGGCATTCTTTCAAGTTCATCAAAACTCATATTATCTTTTCTTCACTCTTTAATTTTCAGTTCATTCTATACTTCATTTAAGTCCTGGCCTCAAAGAAGACTTTCATTTATGACCATAGCCTTCAATATGAGAAATGAAAAATTAATGCAGTCATTCTAAATCAATGACATATGAATTTTGTAATTGAAAAACCAGAGTTTACACATTGCAATTCATTATCTCTGAACAATTTCTCTTTCATCAAGAGTTAAAAAACTTTTCTTTACAAGGCCATCTGTGCTACCTAAAAAGTTGGATTTTACACCCATCATTTCATTCTCAGGCTCCTTTCAGCCATAAGTAATTCCAGGTTCAACAAATGTGTCTGAGCAAGGTAAAGGTACCAGATTACTTATTTTTCAATCTACAGTACTTTTTATGTATCAGAGAATTTAAGTACTTATTTTTCCCCATGTGTAAGAATTAAGTATGGCCTCTGGATACTTTTTGCTTATCAAAGAGGATTCAAAATATCTTAAAATATGTAACCACAATATATTTTTTCTGTTTTGCACAACTAACAGTCACAGCAGAAGGTAAGTACTGCAGGTGAAAAGTCAGAAGGAATACATGGACATATCACTGTTCTGAAAACTGCTGCACATAGAACATATAAACCATGCTATAGTTCATGAAAACCCATCACAAGAGGATATAACTGAACTAAAAAAACTATAGCAGTTGTTGGCCAACCTTATGTACATACAAATAAGACACTTGAATAGTAAGACTCCCTCATTAAGCAGATGCAGGTGATTACAGAAAACTCCTTCTGGACTTGCATATCCTTACCAGTGACAGTCCTAATAGCTGACCTTCCACGGATGATGGACTCACTGCTTAAGGAATATGCTGCAATGCATTGACAAAAAATACATCCTATTCAAGGCCTCTGGTTATCAAACAAAACAACCATGTCAATTATTGCTAATCCTGAAAATGATCCCGTTACCAAAATATAACGTATATATAAGAGCAATGCCACTGAACCTTTTGTTAAACTCTTTTGGACTGAGTGTAAAGTTAATTCCAAATTATGTACAAATCAAAAAATTGAGTTAATAATAATCGACCGTCAATATCTTTAAGTCTCGTTTTTCATAACTAGTATGGTATAATGAAAGTGAAGCATAACTAGTATGGTACAGGGAAAATGAAGCTTGCAACTGAAATTCTTCAAATCCTATCTCTGGGCCTTAATCAAAATATAGAGAGGATTATGAAAGGGAAAAAGAAGAATCAAGGGAAAGAATTTACAAATTTTGGAGGAAGTAAAAAACCTGTCTTTCAAAATTTACTAGGTCATAGTTGCTGGGAAAGACATGAGAGGGTAGAGAGTTCCAAAGCTTTGAGGTGTAGGGAAAGAAACAGTTATCAAAACAACCTACCCTTAATCATATTTGATAGCTGTTTCCCACGTTAGCACCAGGAACACATGTCGAAAGGCCACATCGACTCGCATCCATTCTCTAGCTGTCATGTCATGCATCGAAACCATTGCTCCCTATCCACAACCAGGCCCAACAGACCTTTCCATGGTTTACCCTAGATGCATCACATGTCCTGGTTCAGCTCACTGACACCATGTCGACCCCTGTATAACAAATCATTCCAATTTACTCTAACCTCTGCAAATTCAGGCCCAAGTTGCTATAATTCTTATTCACTCAATCCTTGCATCTCCAATTTGGTCTTTCTGTTCATCTTGTTCACTCCAGTTCTGACACATACATCCTCTTTGTCAACCTTTTCTCATTCATTCTCTCCAGATGTCCAAACCATTTCAGTACATCATCTATGTATGTGCTTTTCCTTAGTGCTTATGCACCTGGCCATAAGAAAGATCATGAGTGGCAAGTGTTTTAGGAGCAGCTGAGTGAGTGCCAGCAGTTTTGATGCAAGAGACCAGGTATCAGTGATGGAGGAGTTAGACGTGAAAGTGAGCAATGTGGCAGCTGAGGGTATAATTAGAGAGCATGAAGTACTCAGTATTATAAATGAAAATGGTTAAAAGTTAGTGGGGATCTGTGCTAAAAAGAGACTAGTGATTGGTAATACTTGCTTTAAAAAGAGAGATGTACCCAAGTATATGTTTGTGAGTAAGAAATATAGTTAGCAGGCATTACTGGACTACATATGTACATGAGTAAAGGAGAGACTTTTGGACATAAAGGTGCTGAGATGGGCAGCTGGTGGGATGGCTAATCATTATCTTGTGGAGGCATGGGTGTAGATCTGTAATGGTTTTAGGAAAAGAGGAAACAATATCGGTGAGAACAGAGTGGTGCAAGTAAAAGACCTTGGAAAAGGGACCTGAGTGAAGAAATATCAAGACAGACTGAGGGTAGAATGGCAAAAAGTGAGATTAAGTGAAACAAGTAGAATGGGTGAGGCATGTGAGGTAAGGAAGCAGTGCTGGCATGCGTAAAAGATGCATGTGAAAGGTGGGAGCTGTGCAGATTAGAAAGGGTAGTTAGTGGTGGGATGAAGAAGTACAGTTGCCAGTGAAACAGGTGTCTGGGCCGTACTTACAGAGGAGTGCAAACAATTGGGGATGTATAAAAGAAAGTGGCAGGAGGTGAAGGGGAAGGTGTAGGGGTAAAAAAAGAGGGTAAAAAAAGAGTTGGGGTGAGCTATTATCAGTAAATTTTAGGGAGAATATGATGTTTTAAAAGGAGGTTAATAATGGGAAGTATTTAGGTATTTAGGGAACAGTGCTGGCATGTGTGAGAGCTGCATGTGACATACTAAAGGTGGGAGCTGGGTAGTGAGTGGTGGGACGAAGAAGTAAAGTTGCTAGTGAAAGAGAAAAAGGTGCTTGGGAAATATTTACAGGGAAGGAGTGCAAATGACTAAAGATGTACAAGAGAAAGTGGCTGGAGGTGAAGAGGAATGTGGAGGGGCAGAAAAAGAGGGAAAATGAGAGTTGGGGTGAGCAAGTATTAGTAAACTTTAGGGAGAATAAGATGTTTTTGAAGGAGGTGAATACTGTGCAAAAAACTAGAAAACACGTAGGAACATAGGTGAAAGGGGCAAAAAAGGAAGTTGTAACAAGCAGTGATGAAGTGAGGAGGAGATGGGGTTAGTATTTTGAAGGACTGTTGACTGTGCTCGATGACAGAGCTGCAGATGAAGGGTGTGAGGGTTCGGGTGTTACGCGAAGTGAGATAGTCATAGAGAGTGGCTTGGTGATGAAAGAAGAGGTGGTGAAAGCCTTATTTAAGAAAAAAAGTGGCAAGGCAGCTGTAGTGGATGGTACTGTAGTTGAAGTTATTAAAAAAGAGTGTGACTTTGTTGTTGATTGATTAGTTAGGATTTTCAGTGTACGTAAGGATCATGGTGAGCTCCCAGAGGATTGGCAGAATGCATGCATGGTGTCACTGTATAAAGGCAAAGGGGGTAAAGGTGAGTGATCAAACTACAGAGGTATGGTGTAGTTTCAGAAATGGTTGAGGATGTGAGGATCAGTTGTATGCTTTAAAGAATGTGTGTGAGAAGTACTTAGAGAAAAAGAGAGATTTGTATGTGGCATTTATGGATCAGGAAAAAGCATATGAAAAGGTTGATTGAGATGTCTTGCGGAGGAAGGTCTTAAGAATATACAGCATAGGAGGAAAGCTGCTAGAAGCAGTGAGAAGTTTTTATCAAGTGTGTAGGGCATGTGTACCAGTAGGGTGAGAGGAGAGTGAATGGTTCCAAGTGAGGGTTGAAGGTTAGTCTGCAGCAGGGGTATGTGATATCACCATGATTGTTGATTTTCTTTTTTCCTGGATGGGGTGGTGAGAGAGGTGAATATGTGAGTCTTGGAGAGAAGGGTGAATATGCAGTTTGTGGGGGATGAGAGGGCCTGGGAAGTGAGTCAGTTGTTTGCTGATGATACAGCACTAGTGGCACATTCGAGTGAGAACTAGGAGAAAAAATGGAGGAAGTGAAGAGTTTTAGGTACCTGGGAGTGGACATGGCAGCAAATGGAACCATGGAAGTAGAAGTGAGTCTTAAGATGGGGAAGGGGAAGAAGGTTCTGGGAGCAGTGAAGAATGTGTAATAAGAGAGAATGCTATCTGGAACAGCACAAACGGGTATGTTTGAAGGAACAGTAATACTAACAATATTATATGGGTGTGAAGTGTCGGTTATACATAAAGATAAGCAGAGGAGGATGCATGTGTTGGAAATGAAATGTTTGAGGACAATATATGGTGTAAGGTGGTTTGATCAAGTAAGTAATGAAAGAGTATGAGATATGTGTAGCAATGAAAAGAGTGTGGTTGAGACAACTGAAGAGGGTGTGCTGAAATGGTTTGTACATACGGAGAGAACGAGTGAGGCAAGGTTGACAATGAGGATATATGTGTTAGAAGTTAAGAGAACAAGGAGAACAGGGAGACTAAACTGGAAATGGAATGATGGGGTGAAGAAGCTTTTGAGTGATTGGGGCCTGAACATGCAGGAGGGTTAAAGGCATGCTTGAGATAGAGTGAATTGGAATGATTTGGTATACTGGGGTTGATGTGCTGTCAGTGGACTGAACCAGGGCATGTGAAGCATCCAGGGTAAACCATGGAAAAGACTGTGGGGCCTGGTTGTGGACAGGAAGCTGTGGTTTTGGTGCATTACATATGACAGCTAGAGAATGGATGTGAGCAAATGCAGCCTTTTTTCATCTGATCCTGACACTCCCTCACTAATGCAGGAAATGGGGATCATGTAAAAGAAAGAAAGAAGGAAAAAATTATATATACATTTATTTTCATACATATTCACCTTTTCCTGCGTTAGCGAGGTAGGGTTAAGAACAGAAGACCGAGCCTCAGAGGGAAAATCCTCACTTGACCCCTTCTCTGTTCCTTTTTTGAAAAAGCAGAAACTGGAGGGGAGGATTTCCAGCCCCCCGCTCCCTCCCCTTTTAG
>JAYMFT010376413.1:0-21023 GCA_038088735.1 Panulirus argus | reverse complement strand
GGGGGGGGGGGGGGGGGGGGGGGGGGGGGGAGGGAGGGGGACGACGCGATGATCATGATCGCTCTCGACGAGGACTGGAAAAAAAAAAAAAGAAGAAGCAACGGAAGTAGCAACAGAAGTAGCAGCAGCACTTGCAGTAACGGCAACAGCAACAGTAGCATATATATAAAAAAAAAAAACAAGAGTACTGGCAAATGTTCACACTTAACCCCAGGTATTCAATATAGACAAAAAAATTAGCTTTTTTAGCTTTAAACACTTTTCGACTTGCGGTGTCAGAGGATCGCGTGGTACCTGGCAATACCCAGGTATACGTTATGGCAAGTCGGGACCAGGTGGTGTCCACCTGTGTCTTCCGTCGGAGGACAAGTACTAGCCAAACCCGGTCGGAAAACGGACCATCGCAACCACGTACAGACGAAGTCAGACCCAGTACAAATGGTGTCGTTTCTTGAGCAAAATAAGTCACGAGACAATATTTATTTATGGGCCGTAGCGCTGAACAGCCAGTGTGACTCAGGAATAGCTCGGTTGAGGGGGGGGGGGTCACTGGTACAACCGTGCTCTTCAGTGCCTGTCACTGCCCGGCAAAGGTTCATCGTTTCACCGCAATGGTTCGCTGGTTCTCAATGCTCCCTTCGGTACTCACCACCATTCACTCACTCATCTTGGGCATGTCTGCTCGATCAGAAATCACGCCCCTTCGGGCTCTCTTATGGGCGCAACTGAGACTAACCCTTCCTCATCCCTCTCCTTGCATAACTATTTGCTGAATACACATTACATTTACGTTCACTCTCTCTCATATATATATATATATATATATATATATATATATTTTACAGGTACCTACCCACCTAGGGTATCAAGAGAAGTTGGCGTTGGTAGTGGTATGAGCAGTTAGGCATCACTTCTGTGGCTGTTGAAGCGCCACTCCTTCGACCCCCAGGCAGCTGTCTTTTCTTCCTGCTCCAGCCCCCTACGTGAGGGTGCTGGCTTTCAGCCCACAACCATACCATCTCTTCATCTCCTCACACCTAAACCCATGACAACACCTAACCCACGCATCTCGTTCTTCGTTAATTCTAGAGTTTCCTCTCGTGAGCGCTGAGCGGTAGCCCTACCTTTTGGCTATCTTGTCGTAAGTACTCGTAGGTACTCGTAAGTAAGTAAGTAAGTAGGTACTCACTCTCTCTCTCCTGCAAGGTTTCAACATCACGGTGGCCTGAACACTGTAATACGCTGGCGATTATAGTACGCACGATCGACTTGGAAGCCGAAACGTAATTCCAGTTTTACACACACACACACACACACACACACACTTACGACACACACAACCACACACACACACGAGTGTAGAACACCCTCCCCGTACAGTACAAACAGGTAGTCAAAAACACACATACGTTTATTCAACGCACTTAAAGAAGCACAAAATAATAACAGAGAAGGTCCGGATGAAGGCAAAAGATGGTACCAGAATTAAGAAAGCTGAGTTACGGGGAAAGATTAGAGGCCTCAGATTTGTCCGCTGTGGAAGAGAGGTGAATGAGGAGGGTTGACCTTATTATAACGCTTCTAAGTCTTCAAACCAACTTGACGGAGTAGACAGATAACAGTAACCTGGAAGGATACGGGGATAAAGCAACCACGGCGCATAACATGCAATCAAGCAGGAAACTTGCCTTCACAATACAAGCGCAGTGGAATAATGGAATGGACTGCACGAGCAAATGCATACACAAGTTTAAAAAGTTGTATGGTAGTAGATGAGGTTCCAGAGATGGAACGCACGTGTGTAAAACCCCCTTCCAGTTCAGTACACACTTGTAGTTACAAATAGGTGATTACACACATGTACATCCTTGTATTTCGACCTCTTGTGCCCTGACTTCAACAAATCTAGAACTGCCTGAGAAATGGCTGTATGTATATGCACGTATATGCTTTTCCACAGGTTTATAAATGCCCTTCCAGTTGTATTCAAGAACTTTTACACAGCTGTAGGACTTAACAACAGTACACGGCATATTCCTGCCATCAAAGAGCCTTTATAAAGCTCCTTACCACTGATATATACAATTGGCAAAACCCTTATCTTAAGTAGGATAAGCCACTCAGTTTCCTGCCGTTCCAGAGACGAAGACCATGAAGTAATTCAGGAGATAAAGAGAGAATTTCCCAATATCTGAATTATATGCGTTTCACATCTAGTTCACGACCCGAGGTTACATTAGCGATCAGATACTGTTGAGCAATGTCTTCCAGTTAATTTGAGGATCAATTTTGCTTGTGGTCGATTCCTAGAACGTTCCTCTTGGTCATGCTATCTCGGTAATTTAAAGGGACGCTGAAAAGAAATATTCGTCCAGGGAATACAATACACCTTTAGTGCCAGTCGTAAAAGACCCTTTTAAGTGGGACTCTGAACTTAACTTAAGTGGTACGTTGAAGTTATTTAAGTGGTGCTGGAACTAGGCGTAATGTCCGTGGCGGCGGAGGCGGCACAGTGTGTGATGGTAAGTGGTTACCACAAATGGTGGTGTTGAATGGGAACACACACACACACACACACACACACGTCACCTGGAGTGCGTTGAAGCACTTAAAGCAACGTTTTATAAGTGGCACTCTGTTGTGAGTTACGAAGGACTGAATCACAACCCCGTAAGGTTATTATCATTCTCAACTTTATCTTTCCTTCCTTTCCCCTTCAGGGTACACTGATGCAATTCTCTCATGTCACTTCCTTTGTCCACTTCGAGCAACGGGACACATAAAATAATGAAACATATAAACCTCACCCTTTCGTCGATCTTAATAGTCATGAAAGTTCTGAAAGAGTTAATTAACTGGAAATAATCAAACCACGGTGTATCATCGTTAATGATCACCTCCAACTGCAACGGTACGTAATCATGGCTTGTAATTACATGGAATTATCAGTTATAAATATGCAAAGTTTGTACGTTAGATGATAAGGCCGTGTTGCTTTCGTTTCATCAGGAAAAAATATCATTTTAGGAAAAAGAGAGTTGAGGTTGCGCCTCAAGAGTCGAGTCTTTGCTAATGATATACCTCCAGTGATTTGTAATTACGAGCGTAACTCACTGGAGATTCTGAACGTGTTACGTATTTCGTTTAACTTGGGAGAGAGAGAGAGAGAAAAAAAAAGATAGGTTGTCATTTGCATTATCACGGTGGAAGACTTGAGACATCTGCACAACATCATCTCTCTCTCTCTCTCTCTCTCTCTCTCTCTCTCTATCTATCTATCTATCTATCCATCTTTCTTTTCGTCACAGCGTTACCCCTTGGGCCACAACTTCCACATCTCCTCCACGGCTCTCCCTTCCCTTCGTATACCATCAGTTGCCACAGAACCTCCACCTCTCCTTCTTCTTCTTCTTCTCCTCCTCCTCTCTCTTCCTCCCGTATTCATCTCTGGCCCTCACCACCACAACCACCTTCCATCTATGCTCCCTCTTTCCTTCCCTAGACTGTCGGGTATCACATGTGACCCTTCTGACCTTTTTTCAGACCTTGTGACCACTTCAACAACATCGTCCCTCCTTCTGTGAATAATCGCAATTATACGCGTCATTCACAGCACAGCGAAGCTCGGGACAACAAACGTACATACAACGCATACTCACAGACAGGAATAACGTCGTCTAGGTGTCTGTATGAAAGCTGTGGTTAAACACTGTCTCGCCTACGTATTAATTGCACAGTGGGAGCAATACCTTATTACTGGTAATATGTTCAGTGGCAAAAGCTTTGCTTCCGAAAAAAAGAAAACTATTAGATCTCGTATATATATATATATATATATATATATATATATATATATATATATATAGCGTGAAGTCTCTATAATGCATTTCCAAGACGCTGAGAGTTCATGAACTTTGTCCATGACATGAAAAATATGTCGGCAAGACTGGAAGAAGAAGCCAGCCTCTCTCTCTCTCTCTCTCTCAGGCGTGTGAGGCGATTGCTGTCGTAAATACCGCGTGATGATATTTCTGAAACCATTCAAACACCCCGGCGAAAAATGCCTGACCGTGCTTCTGCCTCTCATCTCAGGAGGTCTTGGAGGTTAAGACGTGGAGTGTTGGAGGGAATGAGCTGGACGGTTGGAGTGTATGACTTGGATGGTTGGAGGGAATTACTTGGATGGTTTCTCTCTTTCTTTCTTTTAAAGGAAAGAATGAAGGAAAGACGGAAAGAAAAACATTCGATTTTCTAACTCATTAAGATTTTCGGGATTTTCGTTCGCTTCTCCTGCTAACTACTCACGATTTTCGTCCTTTGAACGCTCATGATTTTCGTCCTCGCCACGATTTTCGTCCTATAACCACAGTAACTCAACGTGATCCTCGTCATCCACTCTTACTGACCATGTCAGCAGTTTTTCGTCCTCCTTTTACACTAATTCGTCAGGAATTCTTTCGTCATCTTCTCACCTCCCAACTCATCGGGAATTCTTCCCTTCTCCATTTACACTAACTCATGGGGAATTTTTCGTCCAACGCTTACACTAACTTATTAGGAATTCTTTCGTCACACACACACACACACACAATACCTCCCCCAGCGATCAAGATAACTGTCTGACACACTGAACAAGATTCTCTTCACTTGATTATCATCTTGCTCTAATTTCCTTTCACTGGGATCTTCGGACCGCAATGAATCAATGTTGGAACCCTGAGGATATCATCCTATATATATATATATATATATATATATATATATACCACGGGTCAGATTCTAACCACGAGTAGGGCGCCTGCCTATCTCGGCTACACGTAACTTTTACCTTTTTGTTTTACGATATATTTGTCACACCATCGGAGTTGCGATAGATTAAAGTCCATGTTACACCCACTGGCTTGATGTTCTACCACACAGGAGGCTGGAAAAAGAAACTGGATTTTCTACGCAAGAATAAGGAGGATCACTGAAGTGAAGAAAATGATCATGTCGGAGGAGCCTTCTGGAAATGGGTTTGGTTTATCAGCGGCGTGCCACAAGGCTCGATCTTGGGACCGCTGCGCTTTTGTGATCTATGAAAATGACTTGCCACGACTGCATTCCATTCGGAATATGATACTAAGTCATACGTAAAGAATGAAGACGATCGCACGGACTTAATAAAGGAACTTGGACGCGCTCCAAAGGCGCCCTTGGAATATGGATGATGAGTTTCAATCCTTGGACGCGCAGAGTGATGACGATGAGATATAGCAAGGGGGGGAAAAAAAAGAGGCCTCTAAATGAATATAATGTAGCAGAAAATAAGCTAAAGGAACCTGTTTCTGTGAGGGGACTCAGGAGTCGACGCTGCATTTAACATGTAGCCAGAACATCTTCGGGGAACTGTGAAGGAGAAGACTGTCCAGTGGCAAATACCGGAACTGCATTTACATGCACGAATAAGGGGATGTTTGGGAAACTATTCACAACGTATGTCAGAGAGACAAAAACTTGAATGTACTTGTCAAATTTGGTCGTCGTACTTCAAGGGGTCGCAAAGAACTAATGGAGAAGGTCCAGAAGATGGGCATCGAAGATGGCACCTCAAATAAGAAAAACAGGGGTTACAAAAAGAGGTTAGAGGCCATAAATTTGACAACCATGGAGAAGAGGAGGAGGAGGAGAAGGAGAAGGGTGAGGGGATAATTAATCACAGCCTTTAAGTTTCTAAACCAGTTTTTTGATAAAGTCGACGCTGAGCGGTCCTTCCAAAGATGCAAAGACAGAACAACCAGAGGTAATAAACTGTGCAAGAAAACTGTTAGAAGAAGTACAGCTATAGTACCACAGAGTGTAGGATGAATGGACTAAGCTATGTGATAAAGTGGCATTGGGTAACAGCAGTTAAAAACGTTGATGAGATTGGGTACTAGGAACTCCCTCTCCGTACTGTATAAATGAGCAATCACTCACACACACACACACACACACACACATACACACACACACACAGTGTGTCTGAGTCTTTTCATTATTCTTGTTGCCTCTTGAGTAGCTTTTTTTTTTCTTTCTGGGGGGAATTATAGTATCACTAAGCAAGTTATACCATATCATATTTGTGAAGAAATATTCCCTCCATACTAGTGAGAATCGGCGTAAATCAAACAGGTTTATTTGAGGCACTGGAGTGCTTAAGAAGGAAAAATGTGAGACGAGGAAAAATTATGCGATGTGGTCTAACTTAATTTAGGATGCAGGGAATTACAGCCAAAAACATATTTGGGAACTTGGACGGTGTCTGTTAAATTAGAAATCCTTTCCTTCAAATTCAGCCTGAAATTAATTACCTAATTGTGGAAAATTATAAATTCTCTCTTAATTTACGTCGAGTTCGTCCGCCCAACCTCCTTATGTGAGGAGAATTTCGACCACATGGGTAAAAAAACAAGACTTATTCTTCCTGATTCAGCTAAAAGTTATTAGCCTCAGCTAAAAGTTAATAGTCTCAGCTAAAAGTTACTAATCTCAGCTAAAAGTTACTAGTCTCAGCTAAAAGTTACTTGTCTCAACTAAAAGTCATTAGTCTCAGCTAAAAGTTACTAGTCTCAGCTAAAAGTTACTAGTCTCAGCTAAAAGTCATTAGCCTCAGCTAAAAGTTATCAGTCTCAGCTAAAAGTTATCAGTCTCAGCTAAAAGTTACTAGTCTCAGCTGAAAGTCATTAGCCTCAGCTAAAAGTTATCAGTCTCAGCTAAAAGTTACTAGTCTCAGCTAAAAGTTACTAGTCTCAGCTAAAAGTTACAAGTCTCAGCTAAAAGTCATTAGCCTCAGCTAAAAGTCATTAGCCTCAGCTAAAAGTTACTAGTCTCAGCTAAAAGTTACTCGTCTCAGCTAAAAGTCACTAGCCTCAGCTAAAAGTTACTAGTCCCAGCTAAAAGTTACTCGTCTCAGCTAAAAGTTACTAGTCTCAGGTAAAAAGTTACTAGTCCCACAAAAAAGAAAATTATACTCTCCTTTTCACTTCGTATCGAGCTCGTCTGTTGAAACTTTCTTTTCGTGCACAAGTCTTTGAAACAAACATGACATCCACCTCATAGTTTGAACACTCGGCGTTCTCCTCCATCCTCCCCCACCCCCAACAAAAACAAAATCTACTCACTGACTCGAGAAGGAGGAGAGCGAGCATCAATTTCTTGCCGTTCAGAAGCATTTCGGGTGGCTCTTCCACAAGCTTTTATTGCGTGAGGATGGCTCTGACTCTGTGTGTGTGTGTGTGTGTGTGTGTGTGGAAAAATGCCTGAAAAAGCGCTTATGAGTGTCATGGCCAAGAAAGATTGGGTAACACCCAACGCACAATACACACACAGCGTACTCTCCTTTGTAAAAATATATCTATCAGAATCTTAGTTCTAAATCCCAGTCCTGTTTTTTTTTCTCTTTTATGAGCAAGTCTCGTCTGATGGTTATGATCCGTTGGGCGAGGTTCATGTTACGCAGGTTTCACAAGAGCACGTTTCTTCAAAATTCACAAGACTCGCGTACGGTTTTACTTATTTCGCAAACGGTTGTACGTATACAATTGACCCGATATGAGTTTTACTTTTCACAAACGTTTCTTCATATGCAATTAATCAAACATGAGTTTCACTCGGTATAGTTTTTTACCTGCTTAGATCTATAAACCTTGTAGTTTCTATACAACTGAATGTCTGACTTAAAGTCCTTTGTTACTTATCTAACTTCCTTCTACACTAACGTAAAGTTGCGTCTACCACGAATGTGTCGCCTGAACCTGAGTTTCTTCGACGGCAAGTCACGTGGGCACAAGTAGTGCCTGGGTTTCTCGCGCGAAACTTGGTCGAGTTTTGAGACAAAACGCTATCACGATTTGCCAGGGGCATTCGTCTCGTCCCAGAGTTCTCAACGGACCTTCCTTTATCCACCAGTCACTGGATTACATGACTCGAGCCTCCCGGGGCCATCAGACCAACCACAGGTCCCTCGCCGATAAAAATGTAGCTTCGAAAACGGACCGTTTAACCGACGGACAGAAAGATAATATACCTTGGGATCGGACCAGTTTGTCCACTGGGTACTTTGACCAGTCGCAAGACCGAACCGAAGCATGTAGCCTCACAAATGCTTCACGTGGTCCCATAAATTGGTCAAGTAGCCCTACAGATAGCCCATAATACCAGTTTCTATCCCTTGCAAGCGTGGCTACACACCATCCATTACATTTCCAGGCAGTTTACCTGGACTTGAGATTAATCCCATGGTATCGAAGCTTTGTATCTCACACCCTAAGCTAACGAACAGATTCGTTGACTATTTATCTCAACTCGAGACCTTCCAATGAATCCCTGACCTCCACATCTCCCAGTGAAACTCTGGATTCCAGACCTTCCAGTGACGCTCAACCCTTGGAAACGAAGCTATGACCTTCAGACCTTTCAGTTCAGCTCTGAAAGCCTGGAATTTCAGCTCAGCTCTGAATCTACGATCTCAAATCTTAAATCCAAACATTCAAGGGAGGTTCTTGTATGGCTAAACCTTCATGGAAAGAACAGAACTGTTTTTCCAGACGTCGAGACCTTCTAGGAACAGGGCCGGATCCCACATCAAACCACCCACGACCCGTAACAACCATGGCTCCAGACCATTCCGTAAACGAGAGCTAACCAAAATAGTCCATGAACACACTACTTTCTCCGACCTCGATAGCATCCAGCGAACCATGTGACATGCGACCAGATCCATCAGGTGGACCCCTACAGTATGCAAAGCGCCCTCGACCATTATCAGCCTCAACCAGACTTTATTATTCTACTTTACACCGGCCATCTATTAGAAGTGATCAAATATCAAGTGTACTTTCAGACCATATATCGAACCTCTTATCCAGGGTATTCATCAGACCATACAAGAAAACGTCCAGACCACCCCAGTGGCCCAACAGACCACCCAGAGAATCACCCAGGCCATCCCAAAAAAATATTGCATCATCCATCACACATCAAGACAAAGATAAACGCAATCAGATCATCCATCACACATCCATCACCCAAATGACTGTCAGACGTCCAACTGATCTAATCATTAGATCTTTGTATCAATCGCAACACCTCCAAACCCTCGACAGAACGTAAGAATTATATAATAAACCTATTTTGTGCATCATGTATGGGCAATCTTGGCAGGCGTTCCCTCAAATAAGGTCTCCAAAAAGCTGTCCAGACTTCCTAACGGCTAACAAGATTGTCGCAACATCTAATTAGACTCTAAGAAAACTAGTACAAAGCCTGCACCATCTATCAGACTCGAGTAAAGCTGGTACAACGGTTGCAACATCTAATTAGACTCTAAGAAAACTTGTACAACGCCAGCAACATCTATCAGACTCGAGTAAAGCTAGTACAACGGTTGCAACATCTAATTAGACTCTAGGGAAAACTAGTACACCGCCTGCAACATCTATCAGACTCTAATGAACTAATTCAATGGTTGCAACATCCATCAGAGTTCAAGAAGTTAGAACGACCCTTGCAACATTCATCATAATTCTATGAAAGTCTTAGATAACACGTTGCAACATCTACCTAGCGGCAGACACAGACTGCCAGACGTCGCCAGCTGAAGGTGATGTGACCTACGAGTCTACAGCGCTTCCGGATGTTTACTCCAGCTCCGCCAGTGTCTCCTGTGGCGCTCGGATGTTCCCTCGACTCCGCCACTGTCTCCTGGGGCGCTCGTACGTAACTCCAACCGTACACAAGCAACGGTATTTCTCACTCAAACTTTTAGTAAGTTCTTTAATTCTGAGAGTGAGTAATCTCTCTCTCTCTCTCTCTCTCCCTCTCTATCTATCTATCTATCTATCTTTTCGAATAGAACCCGTTAGTTCCTCGTCTAACCCACTTCCATAACATCAATATATCAATGCAGAGGAGGGGCGGCCAAGCCAAGCACCCTCCTCTCCTCACCCCAATTGGAATCATACTAACTGAAGACCCAAACCACAAAGTCGAGGAGGACGTGTGTATAGAATACCAGACAACCAAACTGGGAGCCCAGTACACACGCCATCAGTTAAATAAAAGTATAGACAGCCCCATCTGCGTTCCGATGTCTCTTTTGGTATCCGGGGCGTCGACGGGTCAACGTTGAATTGTTTTAGCTTCGAACTGACTCGAGAGGAATGCCCGGAGACCCAGTGGAGGGGGGCGGGGAGGCTATCGATCTCCCGCTGACGCTTAAGGGTCGGAAGAGAGTTCTCCACCAACGAGCGTTAAAAAAGGAAAAATGTGAGGGAGAGAGAGAGAGAGAGAGATGGTTGGGTCAGGAGGGATGATGGGAACAGCGTGCGCGCGTGTGTGAGTCGCGCGGTGGCATGACAAGGCATGAGACGGCGGCGGGGGAAGCACCTCCTCAACCACCACCTGCTGCTGCTGCTGCTAGCAGCTTGTTGCTACGTACGGTGAGGTCCCCGTGTTTACGGACGGCCAGGTCTCCCTCCTGAAAAAGGTGTACTCTGGTGTTTTCAGACCCCCGTGTTGGCGGTCCTCCGTGAAGCGGCTGCATGACCGGTAAACTCCTGCTGAAGGAGCTATGACTAGGTCTTCTACACGACACACACACACACACACATACATTTCTTTAATCCCTCTCTACCCTAGTCATCTATATCACCCACAGAGAGGAGTCACGCATCACCCACTCCTTCGTCAGGATGAGGCCAGAGGTCCTCAAATTCTAGGATGGAGGAGGAGGAGGAGGAGGAGGAGGAGAAGGACGCCTTCTCGTGTGAGGTCTATACCACCGTGTGGACCTACGCCAAAAGGCATCCGCCCTAAAGACTCTTCGGGTAAAGGCCAAAATGAGGTTTTTAAAGAGCCGTCGTTTATGAGGGTCTGTATGGCTCACAGATAAGATCGCGCGGGTACTTGACTCAGTGGGTTATTGTGCCTTACACTAATATTACCGTATAAGACACTGGCCTTTATAGGGGGTAAAGGCAGCCTCCCGACAAATGAAGATGAATGGGACGGACTGTATTTCGGGAGGGGCGGGGTGGGCGGAGGCGGAGAAGGTGGCTGGTTAATAACTAAAGCTATCCCATAAAACGTCTTTGGGAGAGTGGCCTCATTCTCGGAGGTGGCTCTTATGACTGGGTGTCAGTCAGGTCACGAGCTGCGGGACCGGAATGCTCTCGACTGCCATAGACTGGGTCCTGGTGCGACTTTCCTTCCTCGAGCGTCTATAACGCGCGTGTGTGGGTTATTCTTTCTATACCTCGCAGGGTACTGGCTATAACGAGGTATTCTAATCCCCCCCCCCCGGTTTCTTTTCTATCCTCCAGCACAAAGCAAAGCGGAAACAGCAGATAGCAGCTCTATCTTACTCTTAGCTACGTTTCATCGGTTGAAGTAACAGGGAATAGCGAAACGTCAGCCATAGGAATAAAACAAAAGATGATCTATAAGAGGAATCGGAACAGATAGACAGCAATAGGGGAAAGGTAATCTATCACTTCAGTTTAATCAACTTGGCTTCAACCACGGCGGACGTTATCATCATCAGTGTAAGAATTATTTCATACAAATGAGGAACAGAATTTCACGCCTAAAGTCCATGCTGGCACTTTACATGTATGTGGCTGGACACTAATAACAACGTGGGTGAAGTGGTGAGGAGGATCTCTCTCTCTCTCTCTCTTAGAGAGAGAGAGAGAGAGAGGAAAGCTATATATATTTGGGGGTAGTCATATTTTTTTCCTTCTACACAGACAACTTTATATATTCTTAAAAGCGACAACCTGCGTGAGGGACAACACTACCTCGGGCTCATCCTGTGAACATTAAGTCTCATCAGGATGTGGAACACAGTGGTGGTGTACGACTGATACACACACACACACACACCTCTTTGGAGTGGGGGGAAAGAACAAGACACGTGTGCCAGACCAGGTCATTGACTTCCGTCCTCTCGCCTCTTATGACCCACATCGCTCACTCCTCCAACGCGGTTCCAGATCCACATTACCCCTGGGCTGCCCTCTTGTATACTGCCCTGGTTTGCGACATCAGGTTACACGTTCACCAGAATTACAGCTGTAATGAACTATTTGCGTCAAGAAAATAGAATGTATTTTCGTAGATGCGAACGGACGGTGTGGCGTTTAAAGTCGATGGATGGATGAATGAGGCGCTGGGAGGAGGGGAGGTTCTAAAGGGTGATGGACAGATCTTCAAGATGATATCTTACGACAGGTCAGCTCCAGGCATGTGTCTCTCTGCAGCCCGACTGTCGGCAGCAGAAACCAAGCTCGAACGAGACATGTACTAAGTAGACGAAGGAAGGAGACGAGGAAACGAGCGGGACTCGTACCCCCGTGCGTTGGTACGATTCGGACCGGGCCTCACCTGACGTCAAGGCGTCAGAAACACCCAGTCGTCAGATGTGGACAAAACCTACTGACGCGCGAGTAACCATGCCCCTGACAGCACCTTCGATTCACACCACAAAATGAGAGAGAGGAACGTAAAAGCACATAAACTTACTATTACCGAATGGGAAAAACCCCCCCTGACACAGAGTGGAGGAGAACTTTTGAGAGTCTTATGTATACCCGGAATGGTGTTGCCCTTCCTTGCTGGCTGTCACCCGTGGCACGCAACTGGTTGACAACGAGGAGGTAGCAACACTGGAACATAACAGATCACCGTGTTACGTAGTAGTTCTGGCGAGTAATGGGGGCGCGTCGGGCGTCTCCATCAAGCCAAGGCCCTGTTACAGCTTTCCCACATGACAGCGAAGGGAGGAGAAAATCCTAGACATGAGGTCTCATGACGACTCTCGGAGGAGGCGGAGGCGGAGGCGTTGGACCCTGCGGTCTCGTGGCAGGTGACACCGAACACACATTATTCAGACCCCGAACTGGTGGCACCTGAGCGTAGAGGAGCACTTTACAAAGGGCAGGTGCGCGCGCGCCTCCCCGTCGTCCAACATTGATCTATCTTGTTTCTGTGTGTGTGACATCCACGTGAGATGAGTGAGTGGCGAGTGCGAGTCTGAGAGAGAGAGAGAGAGAGAGAGAGGGGGAGAGAGAGAGTACCTACTTGCGAGTACATACGACGAGATTTTTCCACCCCCCCCCCCCAAGCAAAAAAAAAAGACAGGGCAAGCGCGTAGCGCTCACCGCAGGAGAAAAACTAGGGTTATGAAGAGCGAGTCGTCTGAGTTATATACTGTCAATTGTTATGTATAATATGGAGAGACTGAAAGTCGCCAGACCACCTGCGGGTGAGGCAGAAAGAAAACAGACAGCTACCTGGTGTCCAGAGGAGCGACACTTGACAGCCACTGAAGCGCTGGCTCGCTCTGCAGTCCGTCACCAACCCTCCTGTATACCTAGACGGGTCGTACCGGGAACGGCGAATCTTCCCGGTCGAGAGAGAGAGAGAGAGGGAGAGAGAGAGAGAGCCCAGCTCACCTCTCTTTTTCTTTTCTCTCTCCGCGTTCTTGCGTCTGTGTGCTAGTATGGAACCACCTCCGAGGCGACGCCGGCGTCCAGAACGAAGCCCCTGTTATGGAACAGGTATCTCGAAGACCCATCTACTTCTGCTGTAGCCCGATGATCACACCGACAGTGTATCATCACTCCATAATTTGCTCCGCAAATTTCGCGACATTTGCGAGAATGGAGATGAATTAAGAGTGTCAGAAGGGGCTATGTTTTGGACTAGTGAAAGGAATGCTATTAGTTCAGTTACCTGATTTTGCCCCAAAGGTTGGAAAACCTCAGCTCAGCTTTATATTTGCTTACGGAGTGTCGATTGTGACGAGAGTCTTCCCTGAAATGCAATTAACGACTGGATGTTTGTGTTGGTTGGAAATGGTGAAGCCAAATGCACACCACATTTCACCACAGTTCTGGTCTTGGCTACTACTACTACTACCACCACCACTACTATTTCTACCATCACTACTATTACTACCACCACTACTACTACTACTACCACCATCACTACTTCTACTATTACCGCTACTACAACAACGACTCCTCTTCTCTTCTATTTCCTGCCACTTCTATTACGCCATATGTTGTTAGATCTAATTACTATCAACAGCCAAAGGTATGATTATTGAGCCAGAATCTTATCCACATAACGGAACAGCATCAACGATTGGATTTGATATTACGCACTGAGATTCGAACCTCCTGTCCTCACCGATACTTCCCACGCAAAGCGGATCTTTAGCGAACCATTGATAGGCTGAGACTGTGACCAATCACAAGGTAAGTTATACGATGGAGACCCGGAACGAGCTACATGATTGGCCCGTGCGCGTGTGTGTAAATATAGCGACCCTCCGATTGGCTACAGCCGTGAGAATCTAGTTTACTTTTCCTACTTGTATGAGAGTATGTTACAGAGTGCGTATAATCATAGTAATTATCGGTAATAAACGCGTATAAATGTAACAATTATCAGTAATAAATGCCTGGTGGTGGATAAATTGGGTCTCGTGATAATGACTGTTTGCATCTAACACTAACTGAGGTAGTTATCGTTGCAATGTGATATATTATCCCTTCGCGCGTTAATTTACTGAGTAAGATGGTACGACCCCTGAGCACGATGGTACTTGCCTTGCTCAAGGGTCGTTCGGGGGTTATTTTATCTTCGTATACTCAGGGAGGTTCCGGAAACATCTGACGAGCTAACAGGCACTTCAAGGCTCGGGCAGTCCAAACGAGCACTTGGAAGAACTACTCGTTAACTCGTTATGGCGAGGATGGAGACGCCCAGGGTGGGGTATGTCTATCTAACAATTCAACTATCTTGAGGAAGTCAAAGACTCAGTGAGGAAAAAGAAACACATAAGAAGACATTTAAAGGTATCGGCCTCAGACGGCAAGAGCTGAGGTTACTCAAGGCCTGACGTGTGGAGCCGTTGAGCAAATATGATATACCAAGCTACCAGGAGCGTTGTTGCAACGCCGAAGACTTACTGGTGCTCCCTTGGGTAACGTGGGGAACGAGATCTGCGGGCGCAACTCGCTCTCAAAACGCTGTTCTCCTGTGTTTGTGTAACGTCCAAGTCCAGCTTCGTCTTGCCCTACAGCAGTGTGGCAAGTATAGCTACAACCTCCTCCTCCTCTTCAGTGTGGTAGACTCAGCAGAGATCTTTAACATTCCTTCTAAATACCTCTCACACATAAACACTCCTACCACCTCCTACACTCCCTCTGGGACTGTCAACTCTCCCTTACCCTCTCACGGCACAGCAGGAAGCTGGGCCCTCCCACAGCCCCTGGAGACACGGCAGTGTCAACACGAATCTCCCCACTGCCCTGATAAGGCAAACACCTTATCACGGCCGATATTCGAGCAGCAACCAGAGATCGCGAAGGGCAAGATATTCCCCAGGTGTTCATACTCATCACCGGAAGAACAAACAATATCATACGACTCGTGTCCCTCAGGCTGAAGAGTTCTCATCATCCTCAAGAAACTCCAGCCATAAGACCTGGGGCCAAATGGCGTCTATCTTCGGGCTTGAATCTGGACGGGTGGAGAAGCAGTAGACTAGTGGCACTGGGAGTCGATTAACCCACATTTCTCCACCTCTATAACGGGTTTATCTCAAAGAAAATACACGTTCGGTACTTTCCACTGACATAACTCGTTCCTCTCTCTCTCTCTCTCTCAGCACTGAACTGTACCTACCAGGGGTATCTGTGCCAGGCTACTTGAGATACAGTCCACGTTTTCAAATCAGTCTCTGTATCGGATGATCACGACACAATCCACGTTTGAAATCTGACTGTACCAGACAGTATTTAGAGTACTGCAAATCGTAACAAATGAACGCGACGATATCTTTGTTCAGAATCTGAACTTATTGGATGATCATGACACCACCCGTGTGTAGAGCCAGATCGTTCCTGATTATGGAAACACGATCAAGCTATGGCGTTCGGAGTGTAGGAATGGGCTTTCGTTCTGGGAGATCTGTGAGATGTTTATCATAAGCGAGAACTAACGTACGGAGGCAAGATCGTCGTCTACAAGAACCTAAGTCCTAATATGTGCAGACTGTTCAAGGGAATAGCTAGGATCTATAAATGTGCTGATACGAACAGACGAATCAAACACCAGCCATGCTAACAACCTCAAGAAAATTAATGGAGTCGCTTAGCGGAAGTAGTGGTGATGGAGGTGGGTTGTGGTGATGAGGTGGTTGGTGGTGGTGGTTGTGGGGAGATGGAAGGGGTAGTTGGAGCGGGGTGGGGTGGGGTGGGAATGGTTTATGCACGGGATGTGGAGGGGGGCGCAGATTCCCACCCCGGGGAGTGTGCTCCAGTCACAGCGTGCGTGTGACCTTGACTGCCGACCTTTCAGGGTAAAAAGGGCATCGGAGGTACATGATTTGTCCGCAGGGGACGCACGTAACTGCTCCTGAGAGCGACGGCTCCAGAAAGTGAGAGAAGATTGGCAAATCATTATCATTACTATTATCATCATCATCATCATCATCACTATTATTATATCATCATTATTATTAGTTATCATTAATCCTTTTTTTTCTACAAGCGTCTATACTGGTTCCTTGCTGGATCCACTCTCACTAGTCTCAGGTGAGCACACACACGTTCACTGTCCTTTTCGAGTCTTGAGAGCGAAGCAGCCTACGGTACTGTCCCATCCTGTTTAAAGTTCTTGTAGGGAAGGTATGTAGAAGGAAGAAGCTACTACTGCAGGCATGTGAGGGGTCGATGTCGATACTCCCTCCCTACGTATATCTAAACGGGGCAAGCCAAGGTCTCCCATCGTCCAAATGGGTCTCAAGTCACTGACCTGACGTCTCGGAAAAAGTTTTGAATTCAATGAACCTGCTGGCAACGCTATAGGAGATATTTTGGTCTACGTTTCTCGACGAGCAGACGCACAGATAGACACACAGACACGACAAGACAGACAGAGGGACGGACGAGACTGGCGATAGTGCCAGTGAGGTGAAAAGAAAAAACATAAACTATATGGTGGTGAGCTCCTGACGCAGTGGCCAAAGTTATGAACACTCGACGTCTCCCAGGCTTTCTTAAACCTTACAGTACACAACCCTACTGTATATCTACCCACCAGTACCGAGATCTCTATCAGTGACAAATTCGCATCGTATTCTGCATTCCACTATGGACACACACACACACACACACACACGAGAGAGAGAGGACCCGTGCCAGACTTCCCTTTCAGCTTCAGCCCAGACGCAAGCAACGCGACACGGTCCCTCGCCGCACGTAAACAACCCTCGAGTTATGTGGTTCAGAAGAGTGAAAAAAATTTTTTTTGCTCAACTTGTCAGCGGAGTCGTGCGGGCGGTCGAGCTAGCGACCTGTCTGGGCGTTAGCCTGCAAACCCGGGGTTTAGAAGTCTGACTGGAAGTGAGGTCAGGCAGGCAGGCAGGTGGTGGAGGAGCCGCCGCCGTCTACCCGAGGTCATAGACGTACTTATTTGCCAGGTGGTCAAACAGGTAAGGAAAGAGTCTCTGACAGCAGGGTCACGCACGCAGGCTGAGGTCACACAATAAGTCTGACGATCTGGGTCACACACAGTCGAGGTCACACGTTCGGTCTGATGAGCAAGGTCACACGCAAGTGAGGTCACACGTTCAGTCTGACAAGCAAGGTCACACACACACACACACAGGTGAGGTCAGACAACAAGCACGACAAGGAGGGTCACACATCAGTGAGGTCACACAATTAAGGTCACTCAGCTGGGGGATTATGGTTAGTTCAGGTTCGACATGAAGAGAGATTTCCATGGATGGAGTAACACGAGTGTGGTTATAAAGGCTAGATAGCCCTGACAGCAGGAGAGGTTATACACACACACACACACACAGGGCCCTCCGTGGTGTAGCGGTAAGCGTCGCAGACCATGAATTATGCATGGGACCGCCTGAGGTCGGGCCCGCATGGGTTTAAATCCTGTTCATCATTTCCTCGGGGATGGTCGACAATAAATGGGGCACGTGTCTTTGGGAAGTGTGTGTGTGTGTGTGTGTGTGTGTGTGTATACACATACACACAGGAGCAAAGACATCGGACGTATATACAAGGTTAAGAGTCGGGGCAACACGAGTGTAAAACTCCACGTAAAAGACAGATAGTAATCACATACAGTAATAAGACACACATACACATACACACACACACAAAGACTGGATGCTTCTCATCACATGCAAGCAAAGAATGCGGGGAGACTCTTAATCAAAACATTTGGTGATGCTCTTTAAGATCTAGCCCAAAGGGGGCAGTGTGTACGGGAGTGAGCCAGCTCGGTAACGAACGCCTGGAAAAGGTGACAACGAAGTCGTCTTCAATTACCAACCAATCTCACTAACGAAGACGACCTGGCTAAGCGTTAGACAACGTGGAATTAAAGAGAAGAAAAGACCTTAAGGCACGAATAAATTGCTTTTTCTACGAAAGAGTAAAAAACCGACGTCATCGGAAAAATGAATGAGTGGGGCAGAGGGAATAATGATAATTATAATCTTGGAACCGCCTGGAGGCTTTTGATACTGTTCCCAACGGAAGATTGATGAAGAAACTAGACATCCAAGCTGGCGTTAGAGAACAGCTACCCATTCAGGCGGATTGACAGCGACGTAACGGGAAGGGAACGGAGAATGTCGTCGGAGAAGCCGTCTTAAGTTGGGGTCTCTCAGGGTTCATTGCTGGGGCCACTGCTATATCTGATACACGTAAACAGCATGTCCAAACGAGGCGGAATCATAGCTGAATATATCTGATGATGATAAAGCCATCACGAATGAAGGCCGACACAAATGGGAGCTGAGAAATAATGCAGAGAGAGAGACACACACACACACGACGCACCAGCGGTCGTAAAAATCGCTAATGGAATCTAAACCTAGGAATATGCAACGTCAAGAAGATGTGGAGTGGTTTAAACGAGCCGGACGGTAAACACCATTTTGCGAGAGGAGCCTCCGTGTCAACATCATTCTGAACTTATCGCCAGAAGATTTCGTCTGGAATTTTGGGAGAGAGGAAGATTAGAAGGGAGGAAGACTGGTAGAGCAAATATATTTTGGCCGAAGCCAAAACTGCCCTCAGGGTCATGGACCTTGACATGTTTAGGACGATATACGTTCGCCCTCAAGCTGGTATATGCCACAGCAACCCTGGTCTCCTCACTTGAAGAGGTCACCTGAAGTGCTGGAAAAGGTCCGAAGTTAAAGAGAGATGAGGGAAGCCCTCGACCTGCCCACTTTAGAAGAAGAAAGAAGCATAGGAGGAAAGATGGGAACCAGATATAGACTACTAAGAGGCCAAGACGAAGCCAACTAAAGAACGGCTGCTTAAAGTCAGCTGCCTGAGTCCAGCGCAAGTGGTGGCAACTGGATGGTAAGGCAAGAGAGGTATGCGGAGGGGACGTGAGGAGGCATTTCTTCAAGAAGAGAGTTGCGGACTCGTGATCAAGCCTAACTAGCATGAAGACAACACACACACACACACACACACCACACACACACACACACACACACACAAACACACACATAGGTTTCCTTGGAGTAAGGGTTTAGCTCCACTTACCATAACTCACGCACGGACCAGCCCGGGTTCGAATCCTGGGCGCGGCAGTCAGGCCCACAGCCAACCCAGCTGTTCATCCTTCCCTTGGGATGAATGGCATGTGTGTGGAGTTACTTCTGTGTGGCGTCGACCTCTACAAAATTGTACAATGTGAAGCATATTTATTTTTCGCACAACCTGTGTAATGCGTTCTCCAGGTTGCATTTGGCCCAAATCACCGTGTCAAGTGCTCTGAGTAATCCTAGCTGTGTATGAACCTTGACACTGAGTACGTATGTGATTACTATTTGTAAATCCATCATGTCTTTACATTTATGTTTACACACACACACACACACCAGGTCACAAAGAGGCGAGGGGGTGTCAAACAGGACGCCGACAATCGAACCAGACCCCCATCTGTACAAGACAAGTCGAGTAGTCAGTCACCTGGCCATCAGAAAGTTGTGCAGCCTCGACTCCAATCAAGCAAGAAATGCGCCATCTACTGCGAGACTCCTATCAACCAGCAGGCAAGCAGGCAGGGAGAGAGGCAGGGGAACAAGCAAGCAGTCAGGAGCGACTGCATGTAGATCTCCTGCTGCTGCTGCAAGCAGGAGCAGGAACAGCAGCAGAAGCAGACGCCGTGTCTTCTTTTTTTTGGGTGGGGTGGTGGGGGTGGGGGAGGGTTTAAGCTCGCCTTGACTGCCTGCCAAAGGTGTCTCCAAGATCAGTCGTGGCCTTCATAATGATCCCTCCGTCAGGAGTCTATTTGGGCGAGATTGAGGAACCGACAAGTGGCCTTTACACCCGTCTTGACCAGCGCAGGCAAGAATTAAAGTTATAACTAATCATCTAATATCGGGGCATTAAACAATTTCTTAAAAAGAAAAAAAAAAAGAAAAAAGAGAGAGAGAGAGAGAGAGATCGAGACCAGAACAACAAGGGAATAAGAACCACAATATTTTCGTAAAAGTAAGGGCTTTTTTTTTTTTTCTTAATGCTACAAGGACAAGCACATCATAGATTAAACGCTGCGACCTCACATTGATGGCGTTTATAAAGACATTTTCTTCTTTTACATGAATCTAAAGCACGGATTGATGAGAAACACTGAATAATCACCTCTCAATAATCACGTCGAATGATTAATGAGATCATTATGATCTATCATTACCCCACCACCCAAAAAAAAAGCGATTTAATTAATAAGGATCTGTGGGCTAAACCTTCCACGGGAAAAGACGACGAGGGAGGGGTCAGAAGGCACGAATTTCATCTGGTTTCCTGATTTACGACCTCAGTAAATTTATGGGAAAGTCTTACACGCTGGAGGAGATTAAATATTATTTTTCTTACGGTAGGAAATCGAGTCATTCTCTCGCCCTCTTCGTATCCCTCTCACTACCGAGTGAAAGTGAG
>JAYMFT010376402.1:0-21025 GCA_038088735.1 Panulirus argus | reverse complement strand
CTGCACCCCACCCCGACCAATACACCTTACATCTGCCACTCTATCATCAAACACATTCAACAATCCTTCAAAATACTTACTCCATCTCCTCCTCACTCCATCACTACCTGTTATCACTTCCCCTCTTGAAACCTTCACTAACGTTCCCATTTGTTCTCTTATCTTACGCACTTTATTTACCTCCTTTCAAAACATTCTTATTCTCCCTAAAGTTTAATGATACTCTTTCACCCCAACTTTCATTCCCTTTCTTTTTACAACCCTTGCACCTTCCTCTTCACCTGCCGCTTTCTGTTGCGTTCCTTCCTTTTAAGTATCGTCCAAGCGCCTATCTTTCCTCTTCCACTAACAACTTTATTTCTTCATCCCAACTCTCACTAGCCTTTCTAATCTGCCGACCTTCCACCTTTCTCGTACCACATGCATCTCTTGCACATGCCATTGCTGCTTCCCTATATACATCTCATTCCTCACCCACTCCCCTTACTTCATTTGCTCTCATCTTTTGACATTCTGCACTCAATCTCTCCTGGTATTTCTTCACGCATGTCTCCTCTCCAAGTTCACTTACTCTCACCACTCTCTTCTCGCGACATTCTCTATTCTTTTTTGAAAACCTCTAAAAATTTCCACCTTCGCCTCCACAGGATAGTGATCAAACATCCCACCAGCTGCCCTCTAAGCACATTTACATCCAAAAGTCCCTCGTTTACACGCCTATCAATTAATACGTATTCTAATAGTACCCATTGAACCATCCCCCCTACTCACGTATTTATACTTGTGTATGTATCCCTTTTTAAATAAGGTATTCCCAATCATCATCTTTTTTCAACACACAAATCCACGAGTTCTTCACCATATCAGCTCACAACACTGAATACCCCATGTGCACCAATCATACCCCAACTGCCGCATTACTCACCTTTGCATTATAATCACCCATCACTAATACCCGGTCTCGTGCACCAAAACTGCTGACACACTCACTCACCTGCTCCCAAAACACTTCCATCTCAAGATTTTTCTTCTCATGATCAGGTGCATAAGCACCAATAATCACCTATTTCTTGCCATCCGCTTTCAGTTTTACCCACATGAATCTGGAATTTACTTCTTTACACTCTATCACACATTCCCACAACTCCTGCTTCACAAGTAGTGCTACTCCTTCCTTAGCTCTTGTCCTCTCACCATCCCCTGATTTTCCTCCCAAGGCGTTCTAAACCATTCTACCCCTTTGCCCTTGAGCTTCGTTTCACTCAGAGCCAGAGCAGCCAGGTTTCTTTCCTCAAACATACTACCTATCTCTCCTCTCTTCTCATCTTATTTACATCCACACACATTCAGACATGCCAATCTGAGCCTTTAAGGAGGATGATCATCCCTCACTTCCGCCCTCTTTAGTCGCCTTCTACGACACGTGGGGAATGCGAGGGAGGTATGCTTTCTTCCCTCTCCCCAGTGATATATATATATATATATATATATATATATATATATATATATATATATATATATTCTTTTTATAGTATGGGATATGTTGATGCTCGGGCTTAGTATGGTTGTAATGAGAGTACAAAAGGTACAAAAATTGCAGTAAAAGTGTCTGAATATGTGGAGGATAGCATTGTGAGCGAAGACGCTGTGCTTGACGCGGTCTTCGCTGTCATACACTGACGTTATCGCCTCAGGTGTGTGGAGATAATCCAGCAGCTTGCCTCCAGTGTTCCCACACACTGTTATCAACATATCAAAATCATTTACGAATACTCTCGGTGAATTTATGTATGACGTATGAAAGAATATTACCAAATCAAGATTTTCGTATGACATTTTTTATTTAGTGGAATCGTCACTCAGTTTCTAAGTCAGTTGGGTCAAATTTTACGGGAGATGGGCGTTTTGGGCGTGACTATGACTGTGCCATCTTCAATGTGTTACTTATTAAAACTTTAGAAGATAATTCTTTAAAGATATATATCTCAGAATTCGAAGGTTTTAATGCTATTGATGTGCTAGAAATATATAACCAAATTCGTATTATTGAATTGAAACTAATGTCGTTGTTATTCATTAATTTGGAATGCTGGGCCATCGTTCTTATTCTAGAGACTCATCCACTAATGTGTTGGATTTACGGGTCCTCCTGTTGAAGAATTGTGTTTACAATGCTATTTACAAAGACGAATGAGGCGTGATATCTGAAATGAAATATATTTACGTGTCGGAAGACGTCGGAGGGCAGGGACGGGAGGGAGGTCAGTGCCTTTACCCTCAGGTTCATACGTTTCCCCTTGGTTCTTGACTTTATTCCTGCGTCTTGCCTTTATCCCTTGGGTCATGCATTTATCCAAGGATCTTACTCTGAAGGTCATACCTTTATCCTTGGGTCATGCATCTATCCTGGGGTCATACCTTTATCCTGATGTCGTAAGACTATCCTAGACGATGATGCCTTTCTTCCAGGGGTCAGGCCTCCTTTTCTCCTGAGATTTTTTCCTTGATTCTGAGGTCATGCCTTCATTCAGAGACTCGTGGCTTTGCCTTGTAAGGTTCATACCCTTATCATGGTGGTCAAGCTTTACTCCTTGGGTCATGTCTTTATCCTTGGGGGTCATTATCCTAGGGGATAATATCTTTATCCTAGGGTTTATGCCTTTTTCCTCTGGAGTCATGCCCGTATCCTGGGATTATGCTTTTTCTCTGAGGGTTAAAAATTTTATCCTGGGAGGTTATGGTTTTGTCCTGGTGTCATGCCTTTATCCTGGGGCCATGCCTTAATCCTAGGGGTGATGCCTTTATCCTGAGGGGGTCGTACTTTTATCCTGGGATCCTTCCTTTATCCTGGGATAATGCCATTTTCCTGGGGTCATACCTTCATCTTGCGAGGTCACGTCTTTGCCTCTGTGGTCATATCTTTGTCCTGGGGTTATGTCCTTGTCCTGAGGAGTCATACCGTTATCTTAGGATATAGTACCTTTATCTTAGCCTTATCTCTTCATCCTGGGAGTCAAGCCTTTTTCCCATGCTCATGCCTTTTCTCCTGGGAGTTCATGCGTTTCTCCTAGGGCCACCCTCTTATCTCTAGGTCACGCCTTTACCCTGAGGATCCTGCCTTTACCATTGGGGTCGTAACTTTATCCCGGAGGCCTCATGCCATTATCCTTTATTCTAGAGATCATACATTTATAATGGGATCATGTCCATACCCTAGGGTCATGCCTTTATTCTGGGACGTCATGCCTTCGCGTTAGTGTGATTCCATTGTCCCGACGTCATGCCATCTTCATTCAGGGATTCATACCGTTCTCCTGGTGTCATGTCTCTATCCTGTGAGGTCAAGCTTTTATCCTGAGGATCCTTAGATTTATACCTTTATCCTGGGGATTATGCTTTACTCAGTGGTCATAACGTTATTTTGGGGATCATGCCTTTATCCTACTGGGGGTTCATACCTTTATTCTGGGGTTCATACCTTTATACCAGGGACTAAGCCATAGCATTTGAGGTCAGCCTATGGAAGGAAACAGTGGTGAGTGGTAAGGGGGTAACCAACGAAGAATGGAAAAGCGCTGGCGACGGGACACAAGGCTAGAGGCTCTACTGACCACCGTGATGGAACGGCTGGGGGAGGATCCTGCGCCAAAGAACACCCTCACTCACAAGCCTGCTCTTCCCCTTGCCTAAAACCTTCTCCCTTGCCCTAACCGTGTTATCCTATCCCCTCTCTCACCAACAACCCTACCCCTCAACTGCAGCCTTTTCACCCACTCACCTAACGCATTCCCCACCCCGTTACATACACCCGCTCTCCTCGTCCTCCCCATTACCTGTATCCTCTCCCCTCCCCATATCCTACGCTTCCCTCTCCACCTCATGAGCTTCCCCTCACCTCCAGACTCCGCTCCCCCTCACCTGGAACCCTTCCCTCCCTTTCACCTTCTGCCCTTCCCCCTTCCCACGACTACAACTCTCCCCTCCACTCCACATACACCCCTACCCCTCCCCTCACCCAGAACCCTCCCCTGCACCTCATCTGTTCCCCTTATACAGCCTTCTCCTTCCACTGAACCACAACTCCTCTCCTCCTGTCCCTAACGTGCAAACTTTTCCATCTTCCTTCACCTACAACCTCTCCCTTTCCCCTTACCTACAACCCTTATCTCCCTTTTCCTATAACTGTCTCCCTCAGTCCCCTCTCCCTATCCTACTCCCTTCCCTCTCCCTACCCTATCCTATAACCTTCCCTCACCCCCTCCCTCCCTCTCTCCCTCTACAACACCCTGGCGACTTTAATAATCTTCGTCCGTGGACAAAAATACACCACAACATTCACACACGCGGCAATATAGTCGGACTTTTTATGCCAAGGCTGACTTTTGCTCCCGTCCATTTTTAGATCCACAAGTTGAAATTATACGTCATTGGCCGAGAGATAGTGGGTTTGGCTGCCTCTTGAAGATGGAGGTTACTCCAACACTAACCGCGAAGTTGACGACGGCGCCCTTTACTTTTAGGTTGTTTTTATCGTGTGCTTTTGATTAAGGCGAAAAGGGTTTCCAGGCTGGGGACTGGCGTGGTTTTATGACGGGAAATGGCCTTACAACAGAGCCATTTGATTAGGCCTTTCCAGTGGGCAGGGACCTGGAGCGGTCCACGCCAGAGGACGCGCCAAACGTCGGTCCCCTGAGGCTTCTCATGCTGAGGTTGTCTTGGTGCACAACCTCCTTGATTGTTCTGGTCTTGCGCGTGGGTTTGTAGGGTGTGGTGTGAGGGGGATGACACCTTAGGGGTCTCTCTGGTGTCAGGATGACACAGTGAAGGTCTGTGAGGTGTGGGAGTGACACAGTGAGGGTCTGCGTGTTCTGCGGGTGACACTGTGAGGGTTTGTGTGGTGTAGGGGTGACCTGTTAGGGTTTGTGTGGTGTGGCGGTGGCATTGTGGGGGGTCTGTGTGGTGTGGTGTCGGGGTGGTAGCGAGAGAATGTGTGGTGGACTGTCTGTCTCATTAACCTCGTTGGTAAACAGGCGTTCTGTTCCCTAAGACTAAACACTTACAAAATCCGGTTTGATTCGATGCACATCGGTGCACAAGCCTGCTTAACAAAGCCTGAACGTATGCTACCCGCGCTTTAAGAGCCGGCAAGTAGAACCAGAATAGTATATCCATGTCCCTACGTGTTATAAGTGTTATAGAATTGATATAGCACACCACAGAGGAATGTCAAAATCCCAGCAAATACAGGCTTTGTGTGGCAAGTCTGACCACACAGGGGAGGATGGGAAAGCTAGCTATCATCTGTGCAGTAATTGTAATGAGCCACACTCAACCATACCCGTGAGACATAAGGACAAGAAGCAGACTTTGCGAACTATGCGAAAACAACTAAACGAGAACAAGATCCGCCTCAACCTTCCCTTATTTCAAGTTAAGAAATATAGGCAAAGAATTACCCACAGAGAAGTCTCACAAACGCAGCTGAAATTAGATATCATACTTGTACATTCTCTGATAGCCTCAGGACAAAGCACCCCTGGCTTGAACCAGCACGAAAAACATTCACCTACTGACGCCTACTCAGATGAGAAGCAGTGTCTCTAAACACTGGTTGCCTAGATTCAACGGTGAACCATAAAGTACAGCTTGACTCACCGCATCAGCATTGAATTGGACGCTGAAACCGACCCCTGACACCAAGCGCAACCCCTCTGAAAATATCGGCCCTACACAACCAATGTCAGTCACGCCCACTCGAAACAAAAAACAAGAAAAAAAAAACGTAACTTTGACCACACTCCTCATCGGTTTAGTTTTTCACAAATCCAGACTTACCTAACTGACCTTATGACCTCCGCAGCTTGGTAAAATGATCAGCCAATCCCCAGACTCGATCACTCCATGGGAGGGAACCGAGTCCACAGTCTCGGCTGGTGAGATACAGACGGACAGACACATCTCACAAAAACTCCCTCCAGCGGCGGGCAGCTGAACGACATAGAAACAGACATGAAAGGAGAAGCAGAAGTGAACAGAAATCATTTTCACTCGGTTATTTCAAGATAACGTACAACACTGGACAATCAGACGCTTTAACCTTATAAAATACATACAAGATGGAAAACCTAGACATCGTGCTGGTAAACTGTCGAGGTCTACCGAACCAGCAGACTACCAAAACTCAAGGCTACAGCATCGACAGTAGCCAATTACAATTTGTATCATAATTGGTCCGTCTTACCGAAGGCGAAGGGCCATATATACAGCAACTGAGTGAGATTCAGGTGTTGAACCTTATTCCAGACACCCCCTAAGTAACGACAATAACTTCATTGGTTCCAGTTAATTGCAACAGTTCATAATCCCCAGGCAGTCGTGCCTCAAGTTACTGCAAGATTCTTAGGACACAGAAACCTGCCTATATTCTCGCTGACTCAAATATTAAACATTCAGGCCTCGGAGATTCCTCAACGGACACCACAAACAGAAATAGAACGAAACTGATCATATATATCGTGCGCAACAGCTGGTCCCGAACTTTCCCGCTTTATTGGCCACTAAACCCTTACTACTCCTGACGTAATACTTGGAAAGGGGAAAATTTACAATAACATCCACATCAAATATGGCGACCAACCGCATCGCTATTACTCCCACGACAGTCACTGTATTAATCGCTCCAGTCCTCATCCTAGGAACACAACCGCTGGCGACCCACAGAGCCAATGAAATTTGTTCATTGAAGTAATAAACAATGATATCCCTAATATATATACAGTAGAAAAACGCTATCGACGCGTTCGAGCAAAAATGGACGATCACGGGAGACCTCTCTAAAATGGAACAGTAACAAAATGGATGGGAACTAATGTATTGCGACCGATACCATGAACTCATCGATATCGATATTCAAAATCACACTTGAAAATAGAAATTATAGCCAAAACTACGTAGAAGAAATAATCGACTGGCTGATTCAGAGTAGAGAACGAACCGTCCCCACACCAGACCACAGACTCAACGCGACCGTACCCTAGCAAGTGTCTCTCGGTATGAATGAACATACCGGAGCTGCGAACAGTCTACCGTGAAATCAAGAACTCAGCCCCAGGAGAAACCCTGATAAACAAAAAACAAATTAGCATGCTGCCTCCTAAGGGGCTTCACATCCTACTCAACATCTACCGCTACGTTAAACTGAAGGATACTTTCCCTGAAGATTTAAAGAGGCCACAGTAGATATGATACGAAAATTAGGAATGCCAAATACAGATCCAAAGAATTACCGACCCATCTCCCCCTCTTAGAGTTTCCTGGGAAAGACTTTCAGAGAATGATTAACCTTCGATTAAAAAGGCAACTAGACAACAACAACTTTTATCATCCAAATTGATATAGCTTCCGGAGGGGCATTGCGATGTACCAATTCTGCATTGTGATCGCGTCAGAAGAAATTACTGTTTCCAGTCATTGTGGTGTAGGAATGACACAGCAAGATCTGTGTTTTGTATGAGTGACAAAGGCTATGTTGTGAATGAAATAGTGGGGATATGTTTGATGTGGGCGTGACACAGTGGGTGTCTGTGTGGTATAGGAGTGACACAGTGGGGGTTTTGTGATGTGGGAGTGACTCAGTAAGGGGGTTTGTGAGATGTGGGGGTGACAGTGCAGGGATTTCTCGTAGTGTGGGGGTTGATATTGAAAATGTTTGAGGTGTGGGGCGTGAATCAATGGGGTTGTGTGTGGTGTTGGGAGTATCACTACGGATGCCATTGTGACACTGAAATCTTTAAATCTTTTCCACACCAGCGAGACAAACTCGTCATGCTGAGAGGCCCATTGCCTCTACCCCTGCTACTGTCAGAAGTCAAGTCCCTACCAAGACGGATGTGCTCATCACTACCGTCACGTCAGGCTATGTGTCATCTCAGTGACTGGGCAGGTTGCGGCCTCAACACTCTGTGTGGCGGATTGGGAAACATTGCAACATTTGCGCCCCAGTAGGCGTCATGGGGTTGTAGGGCTATTCTGTCAGAAGAAACTTCTTCCGCCCCGCCCCAGTTTTGACATTTCTGTGGATGTTGAGGTGATGTGAGTACCCATCCACGCCAAACTCTCTCCATCATTTATAGTTCGCTGTCACCCATCCTACCTCCTCTATAGAGATATACTATTGACCCAATTCAACAGCACCTCAGTCAAGAACCCGTGCGCCAAGTCAGTGTTGTGTGGGGATATCAATGGAACTGACGTCACGGGTCTGCAGTAACAGCCGCACTCCTCATATGGTGTAGACTTTCACACAGACGAGATCACAATGCTCGAACGCATTTCGACCAGTATGGTTGATCATAACCTGCCAACCCAGCCAGCGCCATCCATCAGTCGCAGTCCATACACATCGGGTTTATGGCCCCCCTACGCCCACCATAACTGCACATCTGGCGCCGAGTATCAAGATATACAGATCGGTTACTGATTCTGCAGTGCGTCACTTTGGACAGTGGATTGTCCTTTATCCCTGGACTTGAGTGGCGAGTACGGATGACGTAAAAACAAAATGGGATTATTACGTCTGCACCATAGCGCAAACTTATCACAATCTCTTCCACGAGAGATATGTAAGCCTCCACCCAGCTGACCTGCCCTGCATCACACCCAGCATCAACACACTAAAAGAGCAACGAGGCCGGGCTTTCTATCGCAACAGCAGTAACCTACATAAGGCCCTCGGTGAATGGTGCTAAAGAGGTGATCAGAGTGAAACGCAACAGTCATTAACGAAATAACGCGCTTTGCATACATCTTATTACCCTAACAAGCTAAAGCATCTGCAACAGTTCTATATCAGTTTCTTGTAGAATAAGGTATAGTTGAGCGATTTTAATCAGTATAGTTGAGCTGTTTTAATCAGACTTCACCTCCTTTCCCTGCGCTATTCACCTCTGGAATGAAGAAGCAGCTCAGTGGGTTAACAATCACTGGCTACCATCCTCCAAAGATCATCCACCACCTTGATAATCACCAGCCTTCGAGCTTATCCTTAACCCCCAACATCGAGTTAGCACAAGACTTCTAAGTGGCCAAAGAGTTACACAGCCCCAAGGTAAAGTGTCCCACTACTGCAATTAATCAAACGCTGAAACTCTAGAAGGAGTTCTACCCTGAGGTAGCCAAAAGCTCTCATATCCGTCGTTAATGCGCTGCTGATTGAATGTCTTCGTAAGTCTCCCCAAAACTGATGTCAACTAGGTCAACAGTGTCTCAGTGAAGTACGGTCCTTTGTCATAGCCCTGATCCCCACTCTACCTTGTGAGTCTGCTGTATGTAATTAGGCTTGCACAGACTTTGCACCTTCCGTTAACACTTTGCTCATGTTAAGACCACTTCGACCATCTACTGCTGCGTCATTTCTTAGACCCTGTATATCGCAACCTAGAGATGTGCAAGACTTCTGTGGCTCTCAGCTTCACCGATCTCAACAGAGCTTTCGACCTAGCCAGCCATAACATATTCATCAACGAAGCCATTGACTCTAAAGACTTCTTTAATGAGGGTCGTCAGGCTGTACTCATTCGAGGAGTTATTTGCACCTTCCATTCCCGAGGGGCTGGAAGATGGGATCCTTGTGCTTTCTCCTCCTTATAAATGATGTCTTGGTGGATGCACCTGCTCGACATAGGGACAACATCCACGTCTTCCCCATAGGTAACAGAGATAACAGCAGCTCACGAGACTACACCGCCCTGTGGTGCATCCTTAACATCTTCCGGATGCGGACCACCGCCAGCATCGTCACCATCACTATACCAAGACCACTCTGATGAGCGCTACCCTTGATTGTAGCTCTGCCTCACCTTCTACTGTCTCACTAGCCCCTAGTCTCCTCCAGGATGCTGAATCCGCCAAGTTTTTCGTTCTCTCTCTCTCTCTCTCTCTCTCTCTCTCTCTCTCTCTCTCTCTCTCTCTCTCTCTCTCTCTCTCCCTATCCACATGGTCTTCCTCCCTACCCACCACAAAATAGCCTGCGGCCGGCCTTGAACGTAGCAAGCATCTTCACTACTAAGGTCATCATTCTCGATACCGCTAACTTTTGACCTACCCATTACGGGTGAGGTCAAAGGTTGACTTTTTGTACACACACACACACACACACACACAACACACACACACACACACACACACACATTATGAGTCAGCAAGGACCCACATGGGGCCAAAGCCGCATGGATTCGAATCCTGGTCGCAGCGGTCGGCCTTCATCCAACCCAGGCGCTCATCCTCCCCACGGGGATGGTCGATGAATGGGTATCTGACATAGGCTGGTGTGTGTGTGTGTGTGTGTGTGTGTGTGTGTGTGTGTGTGCGTATCAATACACACATGGCAGCAGTGCTCGGGCTGCAAAATATCAACAATGGGAATGGCAGTGAATGTGGGACAGGAAGGAGGGGTCAGAGGGTATCCTGCTCCCGTGAAAATTGTCAAAAAAAGCTAATGATGAAAGTACATAATGCTACAGTCTGGTGACATCTGAGGCAAGGATGTGCAGCAAAATCATTAGCTCAGTACTTATTGGGTTGACGCTAAAACGTATTTTAACCTGTTTAAAAAGGGGAGTTGGTTATTTGATTGTGAGTTGATGAAGGGGTTGCCTTTCTCTTACTTCGACAACGAGGGGGATGATAATTTGATTCTAGCAAGGGGATTGCCATCCTCTCATCCTCCCTCAAGTCGAGCCTTGCGTAGGAGCAAAGACGTGTTACATAAACGCAAGAGTAAGCGACGGGGAAACGCGAGTGTAAAACTGTCCCTCCCTCTCTCGTAACATACAAATAGTAACCACAGAAACTGATCGCATAGATATACGACTTTCTACCGAGGAGGAATTAAGTGACTAACGGTATGGTTTTAGGGAAAGGAAGTCGTGTATAATAAACCTCATAGATACATAAGCGAGAATGAGCTCTGTCTTAGACAATATGTACCGCATGAAAGGTAGATCAAGAAGCTGGATCACCAAGCAGGAGAGAGAGGTAGACGGGTTCTGTGGATGGCCTGTCTAAGTGGAAGGGAAGAAAGGACACATGGCACAGGAGCTTTCTAGAAATAGCTTGAGGGCACCAGCAAAGTGCCACAAGGTTCTGTTCTGGAACCATTGCATTTTATTATCTATATAATCGTCAGAAGGTATCGACTCTTACCTGAATATGTTTGCAGATGATGCAAAGGTCACGAGGGGAATGAAAAGCTTGGAGGATTGCTTCGACTTATAAAGGGACCTCGACAAACTCCAAAGTGATCTGATACATGGTCGGTGAAGTGCAACCCGAGTTATTGTAAAATAATGAAGATGGGTCAAGGCGAAAGAAGACTTCGATATGATTATCATCTAACAGAAAACAAGCTGCATATAGTCGAGAATGTCCCTAACTTGTCGCCATGGTCCCGCCGTACGGGGAATAGTTACGAAGACCACTTGTCTAATTGAAAGTATTTGAAATACGCTCAAGTTAATGGATAAGAAAAGAAAAACCATCTGTTCACATAACACGTAAAACCAATCTTAGAATATGCATCTCAAGTAGGTCACAAACCTTCACTGTCTCAAGGTAGATTCAGATGGTTCTTTATCAACTTCAGCTTGGAGGGTACTTGTTGCGAGCGATTCAAAGCAGCCGGACTAATTGGAAGGATATAGAGAGGCCTTCTATGGAATCAACCTCCTGCTAATGGAGGAGTCACTCCATCAGACTATCAGCCCTGAAGGTACAAGATATTTATCTGTCAAAATAAGGTTGACTTTTGTTGGAGGTCATTACGGTAGGGAGCCCGGAGCAAATGTCTCAGGTGCCGTGTGTTAATTCGTCTTTGAGGGGTTGGGGGAGAGGGGGGTGGTTATAGTAGTGCCGTGAGAAGGTGGTTTGATGGTGAACTGTGATGGGGAAGAGTATGGTAGTGACATGTGATGGTGAGAGGAGTATGACGGTAGAGTGTGATAGTGAGACGTTATGGTGGTGAAGTGCAGTTGTGAGAGGTTGAAAATGGGAGATGTGGCTGTGAAGTGTGATGGTGATTGGGTGTGATAGTGAGGAAATATGGTCGTGAAGTGTGACTGTGAGGAGGTATGGTGGTGAAATGCCATGGTGAAGCGGGGAATTTGGTGGTGAAGAGTGCTGGTGAGTGCGTGTGCTGGTGAAGTGTTGTGGTGAAGGAGTATGGTAATGACATTTGATGGTGAGCAGGGCTTTAGTGGCAGGCCTACCAAGATGGTGGGGATACCGAGACAAAATCCGTGGGGCCAGGAAGGGGAGAGAAAATATAAGGAGATTAATAAAGCATTTGATCATATTACCCAAAATCTCCAAGATGGTAGACACTGATCAGTGGTGGTGTGCGGAAATGACATTTTCTGTGTCAAATTCCCATATTATGTAGTCAAAGGTTCTGCGGGAAAAAATGTGTTTGAATATCTTGAATTGCTGAGATACAATATGTGTACATGGGATCGTTTCCAGATCTTTTGATATTAAAGGAAAAAGTGAGAGCTTTGGCAACGTGAGCAGAGAGAAAGCGGGGACAGTAAGAGTCATTATATCTTACTGTATATTACACACGGCTGACATGTTCCTTAATATTTCTTATTAATTTCCTTCACGTAACAGAGCAAAGCAAAGAGTGAATGAAGCAAGCTAACTTATCGCCTCAGGAGAAAGGGTGGCGTCATATGTAACGAAGCCGCCTATCCTAGAAAGTCAGTCGGGCTTTCTTTAGGCTGGTAAGAATAAAAGATATAAATCTTTTAGAGATTATCATTTGCTGCAGTCTTGCCATCATTCCTGTCGCGTCGACCTCCAAGCCCTCTCTCCCGGTGGCCCCTGGGGACCCATGTGCCAAGTTGCTCCTCCCCAAGACCCGCGTCTCTCGTGGCGGCCCTGTTTAGTGATGCAGTGGGATGATGAGTGCGTATGATGGTGAAGTGTGATGGTGAATGCGCATGATGGTGAAGTGTGATGGTGAGGGACGTATGTTTGGGAAGTGTTTTGGTGAAGTGTGATGATGAATGGATTTGTCGGTAAAGTGTTATAGCAATGTGGTAAGGAAGTGCATGGGAAGGACTGATAACAGGAGACCTACCTAACGGTCCAGGACGAGGAGAGTAAAGCAGGAGGCACCGCCCTATCCACCTCTCCCTCCGGGTCAACCGCCAGCAAAATAGAGACGAGAAAAAACACCTTGTAGAGTGGAACATGTATGACCATGGAAGTTTCACAGGAAAGATTTGGATGGGAAAGGAAGCGGTTTCTAATGAAGAGAGACACGGTGAAGTGGGTTTGATGGTGAAGTGTGATGGTGAATGGGTATGGCAGGGAACTATTGCAGTGGGAGTAAGCTGGTAAATATGATGGTGAGTGGTTTTAGTGATGAAATGAAATGGTGCTGTATGATTTGGTTTGGTGATGGTGATGAAGTGTGATGCTTAGTGGGTATGCTGGTGACGGGTGATGATGAGGGGAGTATGTTGGAGAAGTGTTGGTGTGTGAGGTTTGAAATGTAAAGTGTGGTGGTAAATGGTGTGATGAAAGGTTTGGTGGTCAGGGTCTTGGTGATTGAGTATAATACTAAATGGTTTTACGTGTGGTTATGAGGGAATTATTAGTGATGTATACGACGATGATGTGGATAGTGTTGGAGCGTATGGCGGGAGGATTGATGGTGATGGCGGTCACATGATTCTACTACAGTTGATGACGAAATCCAGTTGTTACTGATATAATCGATACACTCCAAAACTTTTACTTAATTTTTTTTTTTTTTTTTTTTTTTTACCACTACTGTGGTCGGCTCGTCTGAATATATTTCAGAATTTCCTCTTAGGGAATTTTCTCTTTCACACGGCTGCTACTTCTCGCTTTCCCTGCCCATCCGTTCTGTGGCCTCCTCCTATGCTTCACTGTGGTATGCCGTCCTCCTCTCCCACCCTGGCCCTTTTCCTCGCCTCCCCCTATCCCTATGAGCTTCCAGACTTGCCCCAACTCACCCCCTCCGGCCGCCCTGGTGGATGGAGCCGGGGAAGGAACGCTTCACCTGTCTCGCTGGTTCCTGTGGCCGGAACTTAGGGCTGAGGTATGGCCAGTCGAGATGGGTCTCTGTGGTCTAATGTCTGGGTGGGATTTGGGTCATTCCTGTGGTTTAGGGTAACGGTGTGGGCGACCTATCGGCACAAGAGGGAGGTATTCAGAACGTGAGGGGTATGCAGTCCACTGAGAGCACTACCTCCGTGTTTATCGTGGTAATATATCTACAGTAGTAGCCGCCTATAGTCACCTGTGCCATGACCTTCCTCCTACCACAACTCCTTCCATCGTCCGCTGTAAGTTCCTGATCATCCCGGCATGACAGACTTGCTATGAAGTGCCTTTTGGCCATAGGTTCGTCTCCCTCCCTCCACCAACGCTAATCATCCTCCTGCTGTAACAACCCATCTTCTTCAGTTATCATGGTTTCCGTTCCTTGACGACCATCCTCCCAACGTTACGGAATCTCCCTCCATCCCTCGTCCCTTCTATCTCAGATCCCTTCCCACCCATCTGGGGCTGGCACTTGTACGACTTCTGGCGCAGCTACAGTTTGCCACAACGGTGACGACCAGTGAAAAGCGGGAAACACTGCACAGTATCTTGGTTCTCAGGCAAGTATCGTCCTTCGAAAGGAATTACCCAGCTGAGATGACAGCTATTCATTCAGGGATGGGATTTCTGTGCTCTCCATTACTTTCTGGCGACGAGTGGAGCCAAGGCCTTGGTGGTTACCGTTTTCTTTGTGGCTGTGGACGTTCCCTGAGTTTTGCTGGAAATATGTTTTGGACATACCGTTAGATTCCGTTTCCTGAGAACCGCATTACATCCGGTGCTGAATTCTTGCTACAGTAAACTTTTCAGTCCTGGTGTCATGAAGCTTTGTTACTCTCGCTTTTGTTGATGTTGTTTTATCTCTGGGATTAAGGCAGGCTTGTTTCACCACACTTCTGGTCTTTGATGTTAAACTCTTCTTTTTTTTTTTTTAAGCTAACTGCTGACCTGTGACACAAGCATTTTCTTGGCCTCTGACGTTAAGATCTTTTATTTCAACTTCTCATTCACTTCTGCTGTTACCATCATCATCACCGTGACGTACTCCCAGTCGTTTGTCAAGAGACGTCCTGTTGTACTGAGCAGGTTGTAGACAGCAACCGCCCGGGTTGGTACTAACATTTCTGCTTAGGAGTATGACTGTGGTGGTTGGAGCCGTCATACACTGTTAATGTCAGGATAATTTGTCTTACTTTCTGCTTCATTGATATTACAGTTACCATACACATACCTTACTAATTTGACGTCTTATCTTCACATTCTTTCCCTTCCCATTCCTCGTCTCTTTACAAACTTTCTAATATAAACAAGATGGGTTCCAACAAGCTTTGGGTCTCTACTTTCCGGTATGGGATACAAAGAATTTCCGGGAACCCACTTGTCTCTATTCCCAGCAGACGGAAGGCTCTGGAAGAAGCAGTTCCTGTCCCTCCCAAGACTATTATCCTCCTAACAGATCTGACATTTTTACATTAATTTTACCAACATTCTCGGTCTTCTTTTAATAGTCTTTTTTTCCGGGCAACACCTTTGAGACCCTTCATGTTTTGGGGACTCCACTGTCTAATGTTGCTCTCAAGAACCTCTTTCACATCTCCAGTTATAAACTTCATTCCTTATTCCGATTCGAAGGAGCACTGCGTGCTTATTCCAGCATCAATACCCCTGTTGCTTGCAACCTGAATTTTGAATCTTCCAAGTTAGATGTCATCTGGTATACGGTTTGTCTCCCTGCCACTACCGCTTTCCTGTCTCGACTACTGCTCCCTATACTCTCTAAACTTCTTGGCTCTTTTTTGCCATGAAACCAACATTCATTTAGCCTCAAGCTGAGATACTTTCCACCGGGGGTTTCATTGTGGTTGAAATCCACCTAGACAGATGTTTGGTGACGGCAGGTGTGGGTGTGTGGGCTGAAACCCTAAAGTAATCCATTTTTTATCATCTGGAGTAAATTATCATCTACAGTATCTATAACCCAGGCCTTCGTGACCACTTACCCAACGCTCTGGATCGGTCTTATATCTCATTTTCCTGAATTACCATTTTTCCCATAATCTGCTGCGGTTCAACAAATCCTGTTATGAGGCAATTTGGGCAAGAGAACTGGCATAATGGAAAACTCCCCTTTCTCCGACTTGCATGCAAGTTCCACCTCCGCCTAAAGTCAGTGCATTTAAGTTATATATGAGACGAAGTGTTCCTTTATTCAAAGGAAGTGTGACAGCCTCTCCTTTTTAAACAGATATTTCTGCGCTTTAACTAAAATTACTTTTGATAACCTTTATCGTAATATCTTTCCTTCGCTCTTTCGTTCGGATGACACTATAGCGGTTTCTCCAAATGACGGATCGACTCTGTTTAGCTCTCTAATTCTATCTTCCATCTCGCCCTCTTACTTTCTATAAATTCTCTTCGAACAGTCCTCAGCACATTTCTCCCTCAAGACTCAAGCAAGCGTTTTGATGAAACGTGTTTGCACGTCTTTCCACTTCTACTTAATAACCAAAAAAATTCCTCAGTCTAAGAAATATGTATCTCTCCAGTCTGTCTAAAGAACAATGACTGTTTAACCCTGCCAGTTGTTTTGAACTGTTGATTCCATAAGCTTTGAATCTCTCTTGAACGTCCGTTTCCTTAAACATCTTGAACGCCACAGTCTCCTCTATGATCATCAACACGTCTTTCGCAAGGCGAAATCGAATGGTGATATCCTTTCCTATCTTACTAACGTCTGTTCGCTTCCTCCGAAGTAGTTTGGATAATCCTATGTTGTATCCCTTGATGTATCAAGCTTTTGAAGGAATATGGCATCGGGGTCTGATCTCCAAGCGTCAATGTTCTGTCTATCCTCCCTCACTCTATTCTGTCTTGTCTAGTGTCTTGTAATTTTTGATCTTTTTCCATATTTTTGTTTGAGGCTCCAGTCACAGACAAAAGTCCACGTTAAGGTCAAGCCTTGATTGAAATATACAGATGTTAGTGAAAGCAACAAAGAAGAGACAAGAAGTACTTACGAATTTTGTAGGAAGTGAAAAAAACGTCTTTTAGAAAGGGCCAGGTCATAGTTAACGGGAAAGACATGAGAGAGCAAAGAGCTCCAAAGCTTCGAGGTGTAGGGAAAGAAACAATTATCCAAATTGCCCACCCTTGAGTTGCCAACGGCCACATAATAATTATGTAACGACACAGCTTGCCGAGTATTGTGTGAGTTAGCTACTGGTGGGGACACACAAGTAGCCAGTTCCCGCGAGCAAAATCCAAAAGATTACATACAGAAGTGGGAAAGTGAACCAATATTACACGTACGGTAAGTGGGTCAAGTATTGAAGATAGCATGATAGAGTTGATAGGTCGCACTGCTTTTGACTCATCTCTGTCAAGTAAGGATGCAAAGCTAAAACCACCCCAAATGTGGGAGCAGTACTCCATGTAAGGACGAATCAATCCCCTGTACAAACGGAGCAACTGTTCAGAAGAGAAGTTTCAACATCTAAACAGAAAACCCAGTTTCATAAAGGCAGACCTAGCTATTTCCGTAATGTGAGTTTTCCAAGACAGTATGGATGTTACAGTAATACCAAGTATGTTCATAGTGACAAGAGGTGGAATTACAGATACGTCAAAGGAGAGAGGAAAATCTTGAGGAATTTTTTGATGGAGAAATGGACAGAAACTGGTTCTTGGAGGTATTAAATTTAACGTCTACCCCACTGAGATATCCCGTCCAAGTTTGACTTATTTGCGGAAGTTGCGTCGAGACGAGATGTAGATCGAGTGAGAGAAGATGGAAAAGAATTGATGGATGTGGATGAATGCAGTGCTGATTCGTCAGCTTATGAGTTCATTGGATTATTTGTGGAAGAAAAGAAATCGTTTATGAATAGGAGAAAAAGTGTAGGAGACAGGGCAGAGCCTTGAGGGAAACAATGTTGATAGAGAAAAGCGGTAAAAGCTGATCTATCAAAAACAATGGAGATAGATCGGCCAGACAGCAAAGTGAGGGAAGGAAGCCAAAAAAAGGAGCTTAGAAATGAGACCTGTATTCCACACTCTGTAAAAACTCTGGATATATCTTCACGGTAGCATATCAAGGGCAACTCCATACGATTCTCGAAAATATCCAAGGGATGATGACCAGATATTAGTAAGATAGGAAAGAGTATCGCCAGTGATCTCGCCTTACGGAAGCCATACTGGTGATAAGAGAGAAAACTGTGAAATTCATGATGTCTTTGATATGGGAGTTGAGGAGGGATTCAAAGACTTTAGACATGATAGATGTCAAAGCAACAGGACCATAGTTAGAAGGGTCAAAACGTCCAACCTTCTTAGAGATGGAATATACCAACGCAAGCTTCTAAGAAGAAGGAAAAGTTCTGGTTTTTAAACAGAAGCAGAACTAGAGAGCTGACACATATGCAAGTTCAGAGGCATACTCTCGTTTCAACGGGGATGAATGCCATCAGGCCCATAAGCCTTACTTATGTCCAGAGAAAGAAGCGCTTTTCGGACAGTCCGAAAAGAGATTACGGGAAGAAGCATAGGATTAGTAAGAGGAGCATCAGGAGGTGATGGAATGTTACAGTCATTCAAGGTAAAGTTAGAGGAGAAAAGAGAACCAAAGAGAGTTGCTTTGTCAACGGAAGAGACAGTTATAGTGCCGCCAAAAAGGAAAAGTAAAGGTAAGGCAGAGCGACAGTTGTTAGCGATAACATTAGGTAAATACTTGCAAGACCTGCCACTGGATGACGAGGAGAGGTTATCGCATTTCCTCTGAATAAAGAAACGCTTCGCCTAATGGATAACGTGCTTGCAGTCATTACGGGCAGTGATAATGATGAATGGGAGTCGAAGGAAGGAGAGTTTTTCCAAGCCCGATATGCCTGATCTCTTGCCTGAACGGTTGAACCATGGATTGGAGGAAGTGGTCGTCTTGGAGAAAGAGGGAATGAACTTTTCCATTGCCGCAACAATAACCTCTGTCATGCGTATGGAGGAGATAGAAGTTTCACCACATAAGAGAGAGAGTAATTTACTCAAGGAAGCTAGAAAAGAATTTTCATAAGTTCTTCCAGTCACCTTTGTCGAAGTGCCAATATCAACGTTTAGACGGGGTTGCTAGAGGGGGAGGTCCCGTTAAGATAGATACGTTTATGATAATGTGGTCAAAGGATCCAACTAGGGACAAGTCTGTGTAGCTACAGTGCGAAGTACTGGAGGTTAAGAATCAGGTCCAGAATATTAAGAAATTACCCACAACGGTCTGAAATGTGGATGAGGTGGGTGATACTTTGCTTTAGATCATTGAGAATGGTGAACGATAGTTCTTCAGTCCCCCTCACCATCTGTGTGGGAGAAATTCAACCATTTCCTATGGTGAACACTGAAGTCCCATTGCTAAAGGATCTCGTCTTGCCGGTGAAAGGATGTCACGGACTTGTGCCGGGAGTTCAGAAAGTCGAAGAAAGTTATGAAAATTTAAAAATAGAACAGTAGGTGAAATAAAGGAAAACAGTGGTGGTTGAGAGACAGACCTTGAGCCACTTAAAATCAAAGTTTGGGGACCCAAGTTCCTTTGAAGCGTTCCACAGGCGTGATGATGTTGGAAAAAGCACAGACACTACCAGAATCGTGAGTGTAGATTATAGTTGGATATGAGAAAGGGGCTAGTGAGAACATGACTAGACAGCTGCGTATCAGGGAGAAGTAAAATATCAAGAGATGTACTTTGCAATATCTCCCTCTTTCTAAATCTGACTTTTCCTATTTCATCTTAAGGTTCAGCCATAGTGAAGACTTTTGTCCGTGACTGAAATATGGAAAACAAATGAACAATCAAGAGATAATGTTAAGCGAGCTAATGATCTTGAATTCGTGTCAAACATGCCGATCGCCGGCCATATTCGTACGACAATCTATCAAGGTGGTCTATAATCCATACAACATGATACTGAGTTGATCCAACCCATTCCAGATGGTGGCCAACTTGCAGGTGCTTTCTTGTCGACCCAACCCTTTCCAGCTTCTGTCCAGATGACCCAAATCCTTTCTGGTAGAGTTCAGTTGATCTAGCCCCTTCTAGGTGTTGTCGAGCTGACCCAGTCCCTTCCAGGTGTTGTCGAGTTGATCCAACCCCTTGCAGGTGTTGTCGGCCTGACTTAACTCTTTCTAGGTGGTGTCCAGTTGACCCAATACCTTCCAAGTGGTATCGAGGAGTTCCATCTCCATTGATTAAGATGGATGGCTAACTCCCTTTAGATTTTGTCCATCTGACCCAGCTCTCATAAGGTGGTGTCTAGCTGACCCATTTCCCTGAAGATAGTGTCCAGCTGATTCATCTTATTACAAGCGGTATCGAGCTGACTCAGATTCCTCCGTGTGGTGCAAAGCTCATACTGTTCTATCTTGGTTCTTTCTCCAGATGATATCAAACAAGTCCACCTCTTCCAGATGGTGTCCAAAATTGTAAAGGTTTTGACGTATATCGTGACAAGTAAAGAAATAAAAATATGAAGCCATTGTCAAGGAGTCTTCAAACGACTTTTGATGTCAGACCGTAATAGACCGGGGCCAGTCTCTGTTTATCCATCACTGTTGCTTTCACCTACAATTCGTTGTCAGGGATTTCAGGGAATGTCGCATATTGAACAATGAGAAAGATTTACTTGATATATAAATAAGTTTTTCATGCATATTCGCCATTTTCCGCATTAGTGAGGCAGCATCAAGAACATATAGTTGAGCCATAGAGGGAAAAAATCCTCACTTGCCCCTTTTCTGTTCCTTCTTTTGGAAAAGTAAAAACAAGATTGCGAAGATTTCCAGACCCCAGTTCCCACCCCTTTTAGTCGCCTTCTGCGACACGAAGGGAACACGTGGAAAGTATTCTTTC
>JAYMFT010376391.1:0-21025 GCA_038088735.1 Panulirus argus | reverse complement strand
TAAATATATATATATATATATATATATATATATATATATATATATATATATATATATATATATATACACACGCGTTAGCCTCAGAAAGGTATCCAATTCTTCATGCAAACCTAGAAGCAGGATGAACAGCTGAGCTGACTGTGGACCGTTTACCCCAACCAGGATTCGAACCTATGAATGCGTCACGGTCAGCAACGCAAAACCGCAACACCACTGAAGTAATTACGTGAACAGACATTGTGCATCAAGCTTCGGTTGACAGTTATAGACCTTGAGACTATGAGTTAGTAAGTGGACGTGTATGTAGCAAAGACGGGGTGCACAGGGCTGGTCAAGTGAGGGTGGCAGTGATTCCACACTATCAAAAGGACCGAAACCTTTTAACTCTGTCCTAAAAACGATCGAAACTTATACATGTCGGTATGTATCTGAGCCATATAATATTCGAAGACTTTTGCGGATCAAAGCTTATACAAATACACTTCATCACCCAAGAGACATCCTCAGATATCACGATGATATCCTCAGATTTAATTAGTTTTTTTTGGGGGGGATTACTTTTACAGGTTCAGACGTAAGTAAAACGCATGCCAAACGAGAGATCGGCTGAGAGAGAGAACCTGGGCTCTGGGATGGTCACTGTGATGAAAGAAATCTGAAATGTAGTTACAGTCCACAATTTTTTTTTTTTTTTTGTCAAGCCTCTTGAAACTGAAGTCTCATACAGTCATTGTAAACATAAACACTTTTTTTTTGCATGAAAGTCGAACTTGCGGAAAATCGACTAATAGGATCACGAGCAGTAATCAGGTTTAGCCCAAGGAATAAAGGGCTTTTCAGTGACTTGTTTAAATCTGTTCAGAACAATCCGATTACGCCAAAGTCTTGCCTGAGACCATGTTAAAATATATACATAATATATATATATATATATATATATATATATATATATATATATATATATGGGGAGCTGTGGTTTCGGTGCATTACACATGACTGCTAGGGACTGAGTATAAGCGGATGTGGCCTTTCGTCGTTCATTCCTGGCGCTTCCTCGCTACCGCGGGAAACGGCGAACAAGTATGAAGAAAGATATTCAGGAGTACAAATTCTGATATGACAGAATTCTGTTCATCATTTTGTCGTACGGTATCACAATCCTCACGATATTACACCTTCCTTCTCATTCTAGAGAACTCGGGCTCAACGCTCGAGTCACCTACAGTGTGACTCAACACTGGCTAATTATCTTAATCTTGACTCAGTGGTGACTTAGATGTATTGTGTCATTGACTAGCATATCCAAATGTGAACCTGATATGTTTCCGAAGGATGGGCTACCCTGAAATGATTTAAGTCCTGCCCATTTTGTCGGGTTTCTTAGTTAGTCTGCTTTTGGATTTTGGTCAAACAACTAACACGAGTCAAGCAGTTAGACAGGTCAATTGGTTGTTCGAGTTTTAGTCCCATTAACTGCCAGGGGTCATTAAGACCATCATCGTCGAGCTACATCCATCAAACGAAATTTCTCTACTCCTTCTGCAGGTGTTGGGGACAAATGTAGACCGCGTACATTCTCGCTATGTATGTAACCCACCAATAGGCCTGCCCGTCATTATTCGTGAGAACTTCCCTCGAGTATTTTAAATCATTCATAATGAGTATTTCATGTAAAAGCCTGTAGTATCTGAAATACATTTTTTAGATTGAGAGACAAGCGCATTAGAATATTATTTAGAGTCAAGCGCATTAGTACAAGTTTTGATATGATTGATATCGCTGATGATTGGTTTGATATAGGAAATAATGGTTTCCTTGTCGTTTATGCAGTCCAGCTACAATCATTTAACAGTGACAGATTATAGAGAGTAAGAGGTAGTGTCTTGCTCTTGGCTGAAGTTTACCTTAATCTTGTACTGAAAAGTGGAATGGTTCTTGGTAAAATCGACTCAGCATCTGAGGAAATAGAGCATAAGTCTTGTAAGACTTTTCTCTTCACAGCCAACAGAGGTAGATTGAAACCTTTATAACTAACAGAGAATAATCAATGATGAAAATGCGTCGGTCGTAATGCGAGATCTTAACATACCAGTCACATAGTTAGGAGAAGGACTTTCTAGTAGCTTTGGGAATGGACTTTACATAAACTTTTTTTTTAGTGGTAGTCATATTGCAATTCGTTGAGAAACTTACCCGCGGCTTGAATACATGGCATTTAGTTATAGCTACAGACGAGGATCCCGCCAGTAATACCGTATTTGGAGAGAATTTTGGTGCAAGAGATCACCAACAAGTTACTTGTGAGGTTGCTTTCAATACAGCTTGTCGTGTTGCCCAACACGACTGTCATAATAGATACAAGACTCACTAGTCTTAATGATCTTCACAGCGCTCCTGAAGGATAAGCTGGGACTGATATACGTGAAAACGACATGGACACAGTTTGCAAAAGTTTCAGTAAAACATTCAAAGCAGTGGAAGGATCGCGTGTACCATTGTGTAACAGACGGGCATTTGTCAGAACAAAGTGAAAGTGATGGAACAGTGAAATATAGAATAGCCGGTTGTCCTATAAGCTTAAGGGAAAAAACATCCAATATGAATCACTATATTGCCTAAAATATGGATATGAAAACAAATATATCTTAAGGCAACGGAGAATATGAGGCTAAAATTGCTGAAAATAACAAAAGGAGGCCTAAAAGTATTTGAGATTAATGTTGAAAGGAAGAGTTTCATTACGCAAACTATGGGTCCAATGATTTCGGAATACGGTGATTCGGTTCAAGACAACGAAGCTTCGGGAAAGACACTTAAGTATATTCTTTATTTGTATTCATCACTGAAGGCACGTCTTGTGTTCTAGGTTCAGTTCAACTTATGGCAGAGGAGAACAGTTTGCAAAACACTGACTTACAGAAACAAGATATAATGTTAACATTAGACCGGACGACAGTAGATAAAATGGGCTTAACCTAAAACCATGAAATGTGAAGCCAAAAATATCCTTAAGCCCCTGATTACTAAAGGATGTTAGCCAATGAATCACCGAAGTTCATACAAGACACAGAGTCTCTTCCCCAAAATTTTCACCTAACTAATTTGACGTTCATAAGTGGTAAACTTATGAATACCGTAATTAGCTAAGTAAAGATTGTAATTCCCTTGGTAGAGGGGTCGCCGTTTCATTACCGATTGGCATCATGATGGTTTTCACCGAAATCGATCATGTCTGACATACCTTCTGTTATCATATTTATCGACATATATCATGGGTGTTACCGGGCTTAGCCTGCAGGAGATTACACCGCGAGAGAGAGAGCATCTTTGGCGAGACTGTATCACTGGGAGTACAGTCTTGTTAAAGAACTTATCACTCTTGGCAAAGGACTCTACATTTTCCTGCTACTGGAAGTAACACAGCCTTTAGAAACGTCTTGGGTAACACCAGGACTCGTTCACAGAAATTAGTCCTGTGATGATTATAAACAAATAATTAAATAAACATATATCATGAAAGAAAAAAAAGCTTATATCATTTAGATTCTCAGAAAATATCCAATCAAGTCGCGCATCATCAAGTGTTACTTGCAAAATTTAAGTCACAATATAAATATGGCGCTTCGCTTAATATGTATCAGTGACTTAATATTGAACTGTGCTTTAAGGTAACAATATTTACAGACGACAATGAACTGGTAATTGAAACTGGGAAGGAAAATGAACATTTATAATTGCAAGCTGAAATATACAAAGAGAAGGGATACATTCACTAGCGGTGTACTACACTATGATGAAGGAATGGAATTGTCTTTTATACATATGTTTATCTGTTTGTTGATAACCACGACGAAAATGTTCCGCTTTTCCTCGTCGTCACTACCAGAAACTTAGATCACTGGCGTCACTGTGATTTATCGCCTACATCTGTCTATCCATGAGAGAGACCGTAGTATGTTCTGTACGGCAGTTTGATAGATATGGTGTGAACGAAGATCATACACATCAAACACTTTTCCCATCTAGGTTCACAGAAAACAATTGTATTTTTTTGGTGTGTGTTTGGCATAGACCCCCCACACAACTGTCTGTGTCTGGCACAGGCCACCACTGTCTGTGTCTGGCATAGGCCACCACTGTCTGTGTCCGTCACAGGCCACCACTGTCTGTGTCCGGCACAGGCCACCACTGTCTGTGTCTGGCACAGGCCACCACTCTCTGTGTCCGGCACAGGCCACCACTGTCTGTGTCCGGCACAGACCACCATTGTGTGTGTCTGGCACAGGCCACCACTGTCTGTGTCCGGCACAGGCCACCACTGTCTGTGTCCGGTACAGACAACCACTGTCTGTGTCTGGCACAGGCCACCACTGTCTATGTCTGGCACAGGCCACCACTGTCTGTGTCCGGCACAGGCCACTTCTGTCTGTGTCCGGCACAGACCACCACTGTGTGTGTCTGGCACAGACCATCACTGTCCGTGTTTCACACAGGCCACCACTGTCTGTGTCCGGCACAGGCCACCACTGTCTGTGTCCGGCACAGGCCACCACTATCTGTGTCTGGCACAGGCCACCAATGTCTGTCTGGCACAGGCCACCACTTTCTGTGTCTGGCACAGGCCAACACTGTCTGTGTCTGGCACAGGCCAACACTGTCTGTGTCTGACACAGGCCACCACTGTCTGTGTCTGGCACAGACCACCACTATCTGTGTCTGGCACAGACCATCACTGTCCGTGTTTCACACAGGCCACCACTGTCTGTATCTGGCACAGACCACTGCTGTCTGTGTCTGGCACAGACCACTGCTGTCCGTGTCTGGCACAGACCACTGCTGTCTGTGTCTGGTGCAGACCAACACTGTTTGTGCGTGGCACAGACCACCACTCTCTGTGTATGGCACAGACCACCACTGTCTGTGTTTGGCACAGGCCACCACTCTCTGTGTCTGGCACAGGCCACCAGTATCTGTCTGGCACTTGCTTCCACTATCTGTGTCTGGCACAGACCACCACTGTGTGTGTCTGGCACAGGCCATCAGTGAATGAGGGTCTGGGGAGAGAAGGGTCATGTAGTGGGGAGGATATAAGGACTCGATGGGGGTGAGACCAGTGCAAGGAGGGGGTGGGGGGAAGACTGTATAGGGGTTAGAGACTGGGTGGGGAGGGCCGTTCAGGGTGGGGGGTGCTTAGAGGAGGGGAGGGCAGATCTAGGGGTGCAATCAGGGGAGGAAAATAGTGTTTTAGGGCTGGGGAGGAGCCGTGGAGGAGATTGGGGTGATCTGTGGAGAGGTAGGGCGAGGGAGGGGTCTGTGGTTGGGGAGGACGGGGATTGCACAGGGTCTTTGCATGGCGTGAGGGTCGTGGGAGTGGATGGGAGTGCATGAGGCGTGTAATAGAGGAGGAGAGGACTGTGCTAGGGCGAGGGGGTCATGTGACGGAGGAAGTGTTGCTGTGCACTGCTTTTTCCCAGCCACTGAAGAACTCCAGATGATCGATGCTTTAAAGCTTGCTTCAGGCTGGCCTTTAAAGCTTGGTTCAAGCTGGTTGTAGAAGTTACACTTTAAAGCTTGGTTCAAGCTGCCCGTAGAAACTTTAAAGCATGATCAAGCTGCCAGTATAAGCTTTAAAGCTTGATCAAGCTGGCATTTAAAGCTTTGTTCAAGCTGGCAGTAAACGGTGATACAGCTTCGCCGACAGTGACTTTTCACGGGCAGGCAGGAGTCCAGACATCGGTTACATTATCACACAACCAAAAGTAATCTTGAAAAATAATCAGAAGGGCGAAGAGAAAAAAAAAAAGAAAATGTAATTCAAAGTAACACATCTCCCCAGAATTCAATTCCGGGTTTCTCTTGTGTTTTCGCCGGTGTGTTGCCAAAGTTTTATTCCTTTGCTGTAGGCCACCGCTCCCAGGGACACCACCTGCTCTTCAATATTTATCATTTTTATTCTATGTTTTAACCCCTGACATGTACACGCGCCGTGAATAAAACACATTCGCACATTATTGAATTCCCTTATGACTTGCGTCACAAATTATTACGACGAGATACTCTTTTCTTTTTTTTAAAGTATTTTTTTTTCCCCCGTAAACTAAGATATTACCGAATGACATGGTACATTTATAGGTATCCCGTGAACACATGCAAAATTAATGCCGTATCAGGACGAAGCGATTTCTTGAAGATGAATCGCTCGCGTAATTAAACACATCAGATATTAAAAGTTGACTTTGGTCTCACCACAAGTCACTTGTTGACTGGTGACGATTCATCTCACGCAGCTGGTGTGTGCCTGTCTACCTATTGCGTCTTCCTTCGCCTCAAGCAAAAGCAAATGTTTGATTAGAGAATATTCCTCTTGTTTTCATTTTACTTTATTATGTTTTCCTTTGAAAGAGAGAGAACAAACTCTTATCTTTATTTATTTTTTTTGAAAATCAAGACCCCGACCTCTGGCTTGGCTCTTATGAGGTCAAATGAGAATCTGGCGGGGTCGATACTGTAGTGAAGTTCTCCTTTTGAGTGCCTGATCAGCTCAGAGATGCGTTTGTCGCGAGTGAAGTAAATCTGGGACATTTATATCGTTTCTGCATATATTACATTCTTCGCATCACTTAATTCTTTGTACATCTTCAAATGCTATAAGGTGTGTATGCTAATTAGCCTAACAAGGAAATTTTTTTTCTGTATGTAGCATTTTCAATAATTACTCCAGTCTCAGGCGCTTATCGTGATGAATGTCATTAAAGTTAGTTAGTAAGGCTGCAGTCCCTTAATTTAGGATTTTTGACGTTTGTTAATTAGTTCTCATCTCTTGCTTGCAATTAAGCCTCTAATTAGGGAATCCAGGTGAAAGATGAGAAGGAGGAACGGCAGAACACATCAGGGCACGTGATGGCAAAGCAAGTAAAGCCAAGATATTGCAATTGTCTTTGCTAGTAAAGCTGAAATAAGACAGCTGTTATTAAAGTTGGTTAGTAGAGCTTAGATAAGAGATTACTTATCATTACAGTTGTCTTTGCTAGTAAAGCTGAGGTATGACATTACTTATCATCACAGTTGTCTACGTGATAAGTGTCAGAATCTAATGTAAGTAATAGTAGTACAGAATACAAGGTAATATTCACCCAATGAAAAAAAATTACGATTGGGTCTGATGGATTTCATAATGAAAACTACAATTCCTGTTGTCTCAGTAGGGCTGATACGTGTGCATGCTATATACGTTTTTCTGAATAATTATGCTCGCTGTTCTCTGCAGTATTTGCTCTTGAAGTAAAGAAAGAATAGATGAATTATTCCTATTTCAGAAAAGTGTACTACACATTGTATGCTTCCGTTAACGCACATTGAGAAATACATATAAGGAAAGTAGGGCTACCAATGTTGGATTTCTCAAGAAAGGAGATGATTTTTGTCGACTAGTTATTTAAGATTTTTAATGTATGTATGGCTCAAGGTGAGGTGCCTTATGATTGAGAGAGTTCCATTATACAAAGGCAAGGGGAACAGTAGTGAATGTTCAAATTACAGTTGGTATATAGTTTATTGAGCGTTCGTGGTAAGTTGTATAGGAAAGCAGTGATTGAGAGGGTGGTGGCATGCGCAGTGCATCAGATCTGGGAAGAATAGTGTGACGCCAGGAACGGTAGGGGATGTGTGGATTAGTTGTTTGCCTTGAAGAATGTGTGTGTGAGATAATAAGTAGAGAAAGAATGATTTGTAAGAGGCGTTTGTGAATCTGGAAATAGTGAATGACAAGGTTAATTAAGAATATACCCGAACTTGAATTTAAATTCTTTGTGCTTTTTTTATATCGTTTTCTGTTGGTTTTATTCCTGCAACTTATCAATCTGCTTATATCAGCGTTGGTTATTGTCAAATGTTTCAGCTTCATACGTTAATGGTGGCATGATCGCATTGTTCAATATGAGTCTTTTCATTTGCAATGGAATATATTTCTCATTTAGTAATGACGAGAACATATGTCGCTATGTTTTCTTTGAAATTATTACAAATATTTTGGTTTGAATAACGCTATGGGTAATACTTTGACCCCAAAGGTTTTCGAATCATTTTGTTTCTGGTAATATCTGATGATCCGATCTCATGATCATGACTCTCTGATCTCTTCCAAATTACCGTAACCTTGAAGTTGGCATTGCTCATTTTTAATCGACTGTCACTTAGTGATTTCTCTCTATATATCTGGCGTTTCCTGAAGACGACATTCCCGGATCTTAATTTTCGTACGAAATCTTTTGCAGAAAAACGACGAAATTATTCTTTTATTTTTTTCATGCATAGCGTAAAACGAAAACGAAGAATAATATTTTTTTCTTCGTACCAGAATGATAGATTAAATTGTTCTTCATCCCTGCATATTGCTAGCCACTGGTCATGGATAACGAAGGATAAGAGCCGAAGTCCTTATGTTGTTCTTGCTCAAGTGAGTAGTGAGTAAGCTATTTGTAACTTGCCGTCTACCCCGTTTCGAGAGCTCTTAGGAATGAGATACGATAATGTTCCATAACCAGAAGGATATATATATATATTCTTACTTGTTTAAAGTCACCAAGACGTTCAAATAGTGAGAGAGAGCAAGTCTTATCTTCGCTAGGTGATTGACCGACCTGATACTGAGAACGGGTCCCTATTTCACATGGATTTTTGTTTCCAGAAGGAGATAAGTAGATACACTAAGGATGCCAGAGAGATCCTTCGCCTCTGACGTGACCAAATCCTCCACGTCCCATCCCCGCTGTGGCGGGATGATCCTCGGAGCTCCTCTCCTCAGCGTTCGTCATTCTCCTGTAATCATCCTCTAGTCTTCTGGGATCTGGCGAAGATGGAAAAGAGCCGCCCGCATCCACCTAAGGTTGACTGAGGTACCGCTAGTGTTTGCCTGTACCTCTGTGGCGGGAATTGGGTGCCGATGGAGGTCGCATTACGTAGAGTTACAGTTAAAACGTGTTCACCTGTACCCATGCTATGTGTCTGAAGTGATCACGCACTGCGTCTGAGAAGTTGGGGGGGCAGGCTTCCAGACCTCGCTCGGCACAGTCTGAGGAGGAATGTTGAACTTGCAAGTGGGGGAAAAAGAATGCATTCTGGGGCGTGTATCGTTAAGTAGTTAACCCTCAGCGTCTCATCTCTGAGGTTAACTTCTGCGAGGTGCTTGATCAGGATCAGTATGATATTGATTTATATCATCAGGATCTGTATGATCGGGATCAGCATGATCAGATGGCAGTATGATCAGGATCAGTATTATCACTCTCAGTATGATCAGAGTCTGTATGATAAGGATCATTATGATCAGGATCAGTATTATCAGGGTCAGTGTGATCGGGATCTTTATGATCAAGATTATTATAATCAGCATCAATGCATCAATATGACCAGGATCTATATAACCAGGATCAATATGACCAGCATCTATATCATAAGGATCAGGATCAGTATGATCAAGATCAGTATTATCAGGGTCAGTATCATCAAGATCAATATGATCAGAATCGATATAATCAGGATCAGTATGATCAAGATCTGCCTAGTTAGTGATCATGCTCCCGGTGATCATATCTTCCAATCTCCTCTCAAGCAGTGTTTGGTGGAATGCCTGGAAAGGCTTCGAAACTCGTTTTGGTTAGGGTTTTTAAGTCATTTTTTGCGTCACGATGACATCGGCGTGCGAGGGCGTTCCTGAGGCCTGTATTTGTGGAAACGGTGCCGAAGCATAGCTCTCTCGTCGGCTCGCAAAGATCCCACTACTTCCATGATCTTCTGTCCCTCTCCGTCTTCGCAGGAGTTTAGAATCTTGCAGACTGCAACCAGCTTCCCGACGTCATATCTGGAAACCAGGATGAGGAGAGAGTCCATCTATTAGTCCCTAAGCTGGTGAAGTCTGGAGGTGTTTTCCCGTTCCAGCGCAGGAGAAAAGGGAACGCTAGGTAACCAGTAGCGCTGGGTTTCAAGTACAAAGAGGCTGACGATGGTTGATGATTTGAGTGTTGGTAATGTTTAAGCTCATGATTAACTGCTCGATGTCCTCTCCCACCGGATCAGCCAAGGGAACTGGTATGAGGACTGCTTCTCCCTGAGGCTAGTTCCAGGCCGGATGAAGGAAAGAGGCATCCTCAAGAGGAATGGAAACCGAGCCCTTTTTCTGTCCGTCTCGATGTGTTGACGTAGAATCAAAAGAGATCCTCGTCTCGCCGACTCTAGTAAAGCCGCTGTTGCTCAGGAAGGACTGGAGATGAGCCCCGTCCTTTAAGTTATTCCTTCACCATCTGGTCAATCTCGAGGTCCTCCATATTTCCCCGACGCTCCTGCTGCACCTCCTTCATCTGCTGTTTTGTTCACTTCCAGCTATCCGTTCTTGGCACCCAGATTCCCGCTGCACTAAAGAAGAATACAAATACAAATAAACACAAATTCAATTGAATTCAGACAACAGCAGACCACTGGCTCCTAACGAGACTGTTTATGATAGCGGACGAGAACAGAAACTCGTGAATTAGTATGGCAGGAGTAGAAAGACAAACAGATACTTTCAGAGAGGAATAACTGCAAAATCATTGTCTTCCAAAGTCTTTGTCAGCGTCAGAACCTACTGGCTACCAGTGTCAGGAATGATGTACATCACCGATTGGCATTTCAGTCTCTGATGTACAGCCAGATCCGATTTTCATTTCCCCTTAATGTTCCTCTGCATTCCTTGGTGTTCTGAATGCAGTAGTTTTCCCCCCAGCTCCTTGGCGAGACGTCCGCCTCATTATGAGTAACTGCGGTCTTCGTCGTAGCCCAAGAGCGCGGAATCTCAGGCTGTCGTTTGCGGAGTGCTGCTCTGGGTGAGCGATTTCTTGCCCTCATTATGGTAATAGTAAAGGGAAGGAGAGGCATTTGCCTCTGGAGAGGAGGCTGTTTTTTCAGGAAGTCACTGACGATGGATGGCCTGGAAGCCACGCCACGCCCCTCTCTCTCTCTCTCTCTCTCTCTCTCTCTCTCTCTCTCTCTCTCTCTCTCACTTCACTGTTATTATCATTAATCTAGACTCTGTCATTCTGACAGCAGACAGGAAAGTTATTAAGAGCTAACACGCTTTCCTCTTCCTCTTCTTCGTCTTTATTATTATTACTATTATTATTTTCATTATTATCAATATTATTATTATTATTATTATTATTATTATTATTATTATTATCATCATTATTATCATTAATATAATTATTACTTTTATCTTGATTATTATTATAATTTTCATTATTGATACTATCACCTCGTTGGTTATTAGAATATTCCACAAACAAAACTTGCCTTCATAAACCCCACGACACTTCGAGTTCATTTTCCATGACCCTTGGATGTGGACGGAGATGCAGGAAGTATAAAGTCCGTGATTGGTCTACCTGTCTGGTAACGCTTGATGTCAAGGGAGATCGTTGGTCACAGACCAGAGAAATTTCGAAAAAAAAATAGATTACTGAAGCCTCGCAGATCCTACAATTCATTTCATGGACTCAGAGTCGTTGCTCGAGAAGTGAAGACACGCTAGATATGTACAAGTCGTAGATGGTTGTATTCTGAGGCAACAGGGAGAGGATGTGTATGTTTTGGGAGATGTCATGTAAACTTTGAAGTTTCCAAGGTGGCTTAAAGGTATTTAGAACACAGTTGGGCTTTGCACATTCTGTGTTCCTTAGTTAACAGTTTGTTTTTTTAGATGGATATCGGAGGAAGCGACTTGCTTCAGGGGAATTTCTGTTGCTTAAGATAATGGAAATTTATATGACTGCGTTGCCGCCCAGTTGTCTTGTCGCTGTGAGAGTTTTCATCTCCCCAGAAGAAACCGTTTGGAGTTCAGAGTGAAACCAAAGCATTGTTGATAGACGCACACACGGGAAGAAACCAATTGTGAACATAGCTCTCGGATCTGTTAAAGAAGCTTCATGTCTATAATTACCAGTTAGTACCTAAGATATCATGAAAGTACGCATTAGATTTACATTTTCGGAAAGATGCTTTTCATGAGAGATGCTTAGCGAAAAAGTCAAATAGGGAAAATTCACAAAAATGATAAAGATAGAATGAAAACTATTTTGACACAGTGTGCAGGAGAACATTTTAAATATACTTTTTTTTTAAAGGAAGGAAGGAAACTCTTATTATCAGCAGATTATCTATGGCGAACGAGAGGGTTCTCAAGGTATCTACATAGCCTATAAAAACCACTCTGAATATACGTCGTCTGCTATCAGTAATCCCATCTCCCGTCTACTCATGGTATGGATCAGACATACAGTCTCTCAGTTCACCCCGACACATTCCTCAACCAATTTCTATTGTCTTAAAGTGAATCATTATCCTTCTGTCTATTATATCTCTACTGCCCATTCCCTATTGGAACTCCCACCAAGAGGTTGGCCACTGCAAAAGAGTCTCCAGTTATCCCTGTCCTTACATGCCTCCCTCGCATACACCATTCCACGCATTCTTCCGCCATTCCTCTCCCTACATTATTCTTCCACTCTATTTCCCTGTCCACTCTACTTCCCCCATCATCAGCACCCATGTTAATGTAAGATTCTCCTTATATTTTCACTCTGCGCATTAAAATGATTCGTGCGATGAGGTCGGTCGGTCACCTTTAAAGATAAGATTGTCAAGTTGCACTCGATCACTCGTCTTTCCTTTACCATCTTCATATCATATTTCTCCAGACTTCATTAGTTCTTTCACTGCATCTATCCACTTCTTCATTCGTTTGTGCGTTACTATACCTTCAGTTATGAATATATAAACTATTCATCTTACCAATATCTACCATGCATTTCAAATAACCATGCTATTTTAAAAGGCATTTCATCCACGTGCCTGTTTAAGTAAATATGTAAGATACCCATCTCCGGTGCAGTATATTTTTCACCCATTTTAACATATGAAGACCACTCGGGGTTTCTCACATCTGTACATCAGAACTGGAAGAAGAATTCCTTCACAAAATTTACATTCACTCACTGCAGTTGTATTCTGTCCATCAATGTTAACTTTCTGACAATGCACGATAATTCTCCTTTGCAAGACAGTACGCTCGCTTTCAACTCTTCCACTACAATCTTTTACGAAATTTTATCCCATAATATCTAAACTTATCCACAGCCTCCAGTTCTTCACCAGGGAAATTAAAATTTACACTGCGACGTCTCATCTCGTATAACAAGATAGAATCCTGCTTCTCTAAAATCAGAAGACATGATGTCTTTTCCTAATGATCGTGTAACGCGAGACTATATCCTTAATACTAAGCTTTAGCTGTGGTTATATAAACCTGGTCTCAGTGGCGTACCTCAGCTAGAGTTAAGAACATATCTTTCACGACCATTACATAACGATTCTAGATCTTACGAAGCCTAACTATAGTAACTAACCTTAACTGAAGGTTAGGAGTTGTCATACTAGGCAAAGCACACGTAAAAATGTTATGTTGGTCATGTACTACATTATTCGCACTGGAAAAAACTATGGGTTAGCATTGGTTCCCCATTTTCTTTATGTCCATTACCGTGTGAGAGATTCGCATAAACATTGCTGTTGGCTGCACCTCTTGTTGTTTGTTCCTTGGAATCGAAACAGCTTTGTAATTAAAGATAATAGGCAGTCATAACTGAGTTCAGATCCGCTCCACAACAGCTGTGTGCTATAATCAGTTCTGTACAACTATGAAATGATAACGAAATGTTCTGGTAAAGGTGGAAGGCAAGATAACTATTTCCTGCAGTTCTCTCTGGAATAAATCATGCACCCAACGCCATTACCCATCTTTCCTACAAAGGTTCTGAATCCCCAACATGTAGTGTGACCTCCTAAGCCGAACCTTTTCCTTTGGGTAGGAATTTACGATGCGATTAATTCTGAGCGAGGAGCTCGCTGCAAAACAAGCCGTTGTTTGGTGTGAGCGAACGACACAGTATGTTGCTTTGTGTTAAGAAGTTATGACACACCACATCGGGCAGACGTATAACGAAGCATCATCGCCTTAACTAAGAATGTGAGGGTGTGAATTAGGTAGTTCGCCGCTTGTGCTTTAAGCTTAACTCCGAGTCTCTCGTTTAGTGAGATAATGATACAAGAGCATTTTAAGCTTATGATAAGGCGAATCACCTATTGATATCATTTCACGAAATGGGTTTCGTATTTTACCAGTTCATCAAGCAAAAAGACTCCTTTCCTGTTTTGAGTTTACGACACAAGAAATATTCCTTTAAGGTGAACCTGTAGCATAGTATATCTCTCTGTGGTATAAGGTTTCGGCACAACACCCTGATCTGCGGCGGATCTAAGGATACGTATATGTGTTTCAGTTTCTAAAAGATGAACCGAAATAAGGAGTCAAGCGAGGAGTACTCATCCTCCTCTAAGGCTCAGACTGGGGTGTCTGAATGTGTGTGGATGTAACCGAGATGAGAAGAGAGGAGAGATAGGCAGTATGTTTGAGGGACGAAACCTGGATGTTTTGGCTCTGAGTGAAACGAAGCTCAAGGGTAAAGGGGAAGAATAGTTTGGAAACGTCAGTTTCAGTTTCAGGACAAGAGCTAAGGCTGAAGTAGAATTACTGTTGAAGTGGGAGTATTTGAAAGAGTGAAAGTGAGCTTCAGACTGTTGTGGGTAAAAATGAAAGTAGATCGTGAGTGATGGGTCATTATTTTGATTAGGTGCCTGTTCGTGGGAGGAAAGATCTTGAGAGGCATGTGTTTTGAGAGCAGCTGAGTGAATGTGTCAGCAGTTTTGGTACATGGGAACAGGTATTGGTGACTGGTGATTAAAATGCGAAGGTGAATACTGTGTCAGTTAAGCGGGCATGGGATATTCAATAATGTAAATGGAATGGTGACCAGATTGTGTAGTTGTGTGTTCGAAAAGGGCTAGTGATTGAAAATGCCTGGTTTGAAAAGAGGGACATATACAAGTATACGTATGTGAGTAGGAAAGATGGTCAACGGGCATTATTGGATTATGTATTAATTGATAGGCGTGTAAAAGAGAGCTTTTTGGGTGTTAATGTGCTGAGAGTAGCACCTGGTGGGATGTCTGATCACTACCTTGTGGAGGTGAGAGTGAAGATTACAGAGGTTTTCAGAAACATAATGAGTGAGAAGAGAGTAGTGAGAGTAAGTGAACTTGGAAAAGAGACTAGTGTGAACAAATACTTGGAGAGATTGAGTATAGAATAGCAAAAAGTAAGAGTAAACGAAGTTAGAGGAGTGGTTGGAGGATGGGAGGTAATTAGGAAAGTAGTGATAACATAGAAAAAAAAAAAAAAAAAAATGTGCGAAAGATGCATATAGCATGCGAAAGGTGGGAGGTGGGCAGATTAGAAAGGGTACCGAGTGGTGGGATGAAGAAGTAAAGCTGCTAGTGAAGGAGAAAAGAGAGGTATATGAGCGGTACTTACAAGTAAGGAGTGCAAATAATGGAAAGATACATAATAAAAAGCAGCAGGAGGTCAAGAGGAAGATGCAGGGGTCGAAAAAGAGGGCAAATGAGAGTTGGGGTGAGAGAGTATCGTTAAACTTTAGAGAGAATAAAAAGATGTTTTGGAATGAGGTAGATAATTTGCGTAAGACAAAAGAACAAAAGGATCATCGGTGAAGGGGGCAAGAGGGAAATGGAAACAGGTAGTGATGAAGTGAGGAAGAGATGGAGTTATTTTGAAGAACTGTTGAATGCGTTTGACGATTGAGAGGCAGATGTAGGGTGTTTATGAAGTAAGTGTCGTAGAGAATAGTTTGGTGAAGAGAGAAGAGGTGGTAAAAAGCTTAAGGCAGCTTGAGTGTATGATGTTGTAGGGGTATTTCTAAAGAAAGGTGGTGACTGTGTTGTTGATTGGTTAGTTAGGATTTTCAGTGAATTTATGGATCATGGTGAGGTGCCTGAGGATTGGCGAAATGAGTGTATAGTGCCGTTATATAAAGGCAGGTGAGGAAGGGTTAAAGGTAAGTGTTCAAACTACAGAAGCATAAGTTTGTTAAGTGACCTTGGTTAATTTTTGGAGGGTAATGATTCAGAGGGTGAAGGTATGTACAGAGCATCAGACTGGGGAGATGCAGTGTGGTAGAGGAAGTGTGGATCAGGTGTTTGCTTTGAAGAATGTGTGTGAGAAATGATTAGAGAAAGAAAAGGATTTGTATTGGTATTCATGGTTCTGGAGAAAGTATATGATAATATATAGTGCTGGAGTAAAGTTACTAGAAGCAGTTAGAAGATTTTGACAAGGATGTAAAGGTGTTCGAGTAGGGAGAGAGGAAAGTGAATGGTTCCAAGTGAATGCTGGTCTGCAGCAGGGGTGTGTGATGTCCCCATGCTTGTTCAATTTGTTTATATATGAGGTGGTGCGGGAGGTTTTTGGAAAAGTCTTGGAAAGAGGGGCGAGTATGTCTGCAGGGCATGAAGGGGCCTAGTAAGTCAGTCAGTAGTTGTTTGCTAGTAACGCTGGTGGTAGATTCGAGTTAGAAACTGCAGAAGTTGCTGACTGACCTTGGAAGAGTGTATGAAAGGAGAACGTTGAGAATAACTTTTTTGATACCTGGGAGTGGACATGGCAGCAAATGGAACCATGGAAGCGGAAGTAAGTACATATGGGGGCGATGAAAAATGTGTGGAATAAAAGATCGTTATGTGGGAGGGCAAAAATGGGTATGTTTGAAGGTATTGTAAACCAATCATTGTTATATGGATGTGAGGCATTTTGTAGATGACGTTGAAAGTAGAAGCGTGTCGGCGTTGGAAAAGAAATTTGTAGGACAATTTGTGGCGTGAGGTGGTTTGATCAGGTAAGTAATACTAGGGTAAGATAGATGTGTGTAATAAAAAGGAGTGTGGATGAGAGAGCTGAACAGGGTATGCTGAAATGGTTTGGAAATATAGAGAGTATGAATGAGGAGACGTTGACAAAGAGGACATATATGTCAGAGGTGGAGGAGACGAGGAGACCGGGTTGACCAAATTGGAGGTGGAAGGATGGAGTAAAAAAGATTTTGAGTATTGGAGCCTGAAAATGTAGGAAGGTGAAAGGCATGCACGTAAGAGTGAATTGGAACGATGTGGTATACGGGGGTCAACGTGCTATCAGTGGACTGAACCAGGGCATATGAAGCTTTTTTGATGAAACCATGGAAAGGTCTGTGGGGCCTGATTGTAGATAGGTGGCTGCGGTTTCGGTGCATTGCACAGAAAAACTAAGAAATGGATGTGAGTGAGTGTGTCCTTTCTTTGGAGCAAATCATCTCCCACCCTACCCATATACTTGACCGCTGTGACCACTTATCTAATATTCTGGATTTGTTTTTCACATCTAGTCCATCTATCTGTAAATACACAATCTTGCCCCCAGTTGGTTCATTTTATCACACTCTCATAAATGTATCTATTCTAACGGCACCTCCCCTTCCAGCATCCCCTTCTAAGCGTAAATACTGGCACCTGAGCAAAGCTTACTGGAATAACTTACGTAACTTCTTTTTCTGACTTTCCTTGTGTAAATTGCCGTCTCTTATATGGTGATGCTTCTGTCTCCGCCAAACGCATAACAGAGGTTATTCTTGCGGGAATGGAAGCATTCATCCCTTTTTCCTCCAAGACTATTTCTTCATCCAATCCATGGTTCAACCGTTCCTGTTCTGAGGCCATCCAGGGAAGGGATCAGGCATATCGGGCGTGGAAAAACTCTCCTACCTCTGGCTCTCATTCAGCTTTTATCACTACTCGTAGGGAGCCATATGTATTTGCCTTTGACAAATTTAAGGCTTTTGACTGAGTGTGGCATCGGGGTCTCATCTTTAAACTCCCCTCTTTTGGCTTCCCTCCCTCACTTTGCTCTCTCATATCTAGCTTCCTCTCCGGCCGATCTACCTCTGTGGTTGTTGATGGATCAGCCTTCCCCTTTTTTTCCACCAACAGCGGTACCCCTCATGGTTCTGTCCTGTCCTCAACACTTTTTCTCCTTTTTTGTCAACGATGTCCTCTTCTCCACAAATAATCCAATGCACTCTTACGCTGATGACTCAACACTGCATTCATCCACATCCTTCGATTCTGCTCCCTCTTCTCTCACTTGATCTGTATCTGGTCTTGGCACAGCTTCCTCAATAAGCTTGGATAGGATATCTCAGTGGGGTAAACAAAATCTAGTTAAGTTTAATGCCTCCAAGACCCAGTTTCTACCCATTTGTCTGTCGAAAACTCCTCACAACTCTCGTCTCTCCTCTGACGGTTCTGTAATTCCATCTCTTGATTCAATAAACATACTTGGTATTACTGTAACATCCACTCTTTCTTGGAAATCTCACATTTAGGGTGGTTCTAGCTCTGTATCCTTACTTGACAGAGTTTAGTTGAAAGCGGTCCGACTTATAAACTGTCCCAGGCTAGCATCCAAACTTGACCCCCTTGTCCTACGCTGCAATGTTGGTTCACTGAACCTCTTCTATAGGTATTAGTTTAATTTTTGCCCCCGAGAGCTGGCTGCTTGTGTGCTCCCTCCGCTAGCTAGACCACGCAATACTTAGTAAGCTGCTGCGTCACATGATTATTGTTTGTCCGTGGGCAACTCAAGGGTGGTGGGCCGTTTTGATACTAACTTCTTTCCCTACACGTTGAAGATTTGGAACTCTCTACTTTCTCATGTCTTTCCCGATAACTATGACTTTGCACATTTCAAAAGACAGATTTTTCACTTTTTCAAAAATTCTTAAATACTTTTCCTTGTCTTTTCTTTTTCCGTTTCATATTACTCCCTATATTTCAATTAAGGCCCGCCTTTATGTGGACCTTTGTCCGTAATTGGAGCCTTCAACATAAAAAAAAATAAATTAAAACCGTTGTACTACGACTGGCTAAAACTTAACCCGTCTCAAATCATGTTTTCTGTGATATACTTGAAATGTCATACAAACGACGAAACATGAAAGAAAACGTGGTGTGAGTTGGGGCTAACACTTAGCCAGTCGTGATATAACGGTCTTAGTCGTTGGCTACCAGTCGTATTGCACTGGATTTGATCCCGAGCACATATTAACGAATTGGATTACATCGATTTCACGTGGATTAGCTTTCAGAATTATTGAAGACGATTGTTGTTTTGAAAATCAAATCGACTACTGCTGTGTCACAAGCATATTCTGGCCCTCCACGCTCGCCTAACCCTGTGGAGTAAATAGAGTCTTAGAGTAAAGATTTTTTTTCACTGTTTTTCAGTATTGTGCGCCGATAGAATCAGAGAAGCAGAAAAAAAATCTTGAAATGAAATAAGATTTGCATATATGCCTCCGGACCTGTGAGACTTAATGTTCCGGCAATGTCATGAACATAAAAGCCGGACGATAACAATCCTCTTAGAACACCTCAGGGGCCAATATCCCTCACCATTTGTGCTCAGAAATTGTCGAGAGTCGTAAAATGTTGGGGAAAGTGGCGAGGCGCGAGTAACCTTGTATCATCGGGATAACCTCGTAAAAATATTTCACCCCCAGCAAATAGAAGTCGTTCTTTGATATTAGAATTTCCTTCATAATTTTCAATCACATTCAAGTGACAGATTCCCAGGCACCTGGAAATTTCTTAAAAGTCGAACATGAAATGAAAGTATGAGGTTTAGGTAGAGTTGTAAGATGTACCCCAGCGTCTGGACATTCGAAAATGGTCTCTCACGAGAATATACTGAATTGTTATAGCCGAATTCCCTCACCCATGAATATCGGAGTATAGCCGCCAAAGTCAGCCTTCAACACGTATGCGAAGATGGAATATAACAGTGTTTGGTGAGGTTGACCATCTTGGAATAGCGTTTTGAAAGATAGGAGCACACCGCTCCTCCCCAATTTGAGGGTGTGTTCAAAACCATTAACCTCTCAACAACCACCTCATTCCCAGACAACCTACCAGGTATACTCAAAAGATTTGTGCTTCAGTCATCCAAACTCGAGCGTGAAATCTTTTAATTGTGTTCGAATTAATTTCGAAATTCATTATGAACGGTTATTTTACCAGATTATACACTCATTCGGAGATATGGGCCAAGTGAATCAGATATTACAGACTCTCACATAACTCTTACCACACTATTGTGTGAGTTTCTGATATTTTCCACTTTCATGAGCAGCCTCGACGGGACCCACCGGTCTGTTTCCTGTCTAAAAACCTTTGTATTCTAGCACCGCTTTATGTTCTTGTAGTGAAACAGCTCATTCTAGTTCACATATGTAGAGATGATGTGCATTTTGCTTTTTTTTTCAAACCAGACTATTTTACAATCACCCCAGCTTTAAGTAAATTGGTTCTTATTTTCCTCAGTTCAATTACAATTTTGTCAAACGTTCACACAATGATTACTGTATCTCCCATTAAACTCTTCAGCTACGTCTTTGTTACTCAAATACTTCACTGTGTGTGTGATTATTGTTTATGTCTTACGGGGAGAGAGTTTTACACTCGTGTTGTCCCGTCTCTTAACCTCGTACCATGTCTTTACTCCTATCTGTGTAAACATACGCAAACAGATCCCAGTCTAAGCCAGTTACCCATTTATCGACCAGCCCTGAGAGGAGGATGAACACCTGGGTATGTTGTGGGTCGGCTGCCGCGCCCAGGACAGTAACGCTAATCGTTACACCACAGAAGCCAGTGTATGGGTGGGTATGAGTATTTTGAAGCTTGCCAACTTAGCAGCCATCTTGAAACCTTTAAGGCACCCAACTCCCCCCTCCTCATACCGCCCTATATTGCAGCTGAGCCGCAACAAAATCAAGCTGAATATCCTACTCTCACACAGCACAAACTTCAGTTCCAGCCATTCCACTACCACGCTACACACAAACCGCATTATTATTATCATTATTATTATTATCATTATTATTATTATTATTATTATTATTATCAATGTTAGTATTATCATTATTATTATTATTATTATTATTATTATTATTACTATTATTATTATTATTATTATTATTATTATTATTAT
>JAYMFT010376381.1:0-20000 GCA_038088735.1 Panulirus argus | reverse complement strand
TATGTGATGGCCATTCACCGTTAATCTATCGGGGATTTACCCGATTGCGTCTCAAGGATACATTCCGGAATCACGAGTCATCAGGAAGAAGGCGTATGTCTGGTTTAATGTCTCGTGAATATATATAAACCGTTTCATATGACTGTACTGGTTGTATGGTCCGCCTTGGTTATACAATGAGATGAACGCAGTCTCTCTACGACTACAGTTAATGTCTGTATTCCCTCTCGCGCCCCACGTCTTATTACATTCATCTGTTTCCTCTAAACTGGTTGCTCTATCCCTAGTCTTTCTAATTTCTCAAACAAATCATACATCAGGGAATTAAATCTACTAAATTTATCCATAAAGATTTTCTTGGTAATGGAAAAAACATCCAAGTTTCACCCACTACTAAAGTTTCTAGTGGATTTCTGATAATCTCGAGTGTACTTCAAATTAGATTTTTTTTTAAATCTAAATGTCCCAACAGATTTTCAAGTTCTGCAAACAAATCTATCGAAATTTACACACGGTATTTGAAATGTATAAAACAAAAGTATCGGAACTTTCATCTACAATCTAAACAGGTTTCTGTTATGAAAACACGAAAGATATTATCTGCCAGAAAGATAAGCTATCGATCGTTGCCTTATGGGGTGGCCTGAGGTACAGTATGTTTGTTTGTTTCTTGGCAACATAGAGCTGATCAAGACTTTTGGGTCCTGCAACATGCCCTGTTTGTGCACCAGTCGTGGCGCAGCAGATGTAAGTGAACGGACCGTCAAAAGACAAAGGTCAGTATTAAGAGCAGACCTGACCGAATCTCTGACGGTAGCCAGTGTTATGGCCCTGCTGCATGCTTGCCATTATTCCCGTCTCTCTCTCTCTCTACTGTATACCACCTTCATTGACATTCGTTGCTTCTTTCTACCCCCATATGTAAACTGACATTGATTTTCATCACTGAGCTGTTACCTAAGCCAACAGTCCATTACCCTCGACTCTAAGGTAACTCTTCTGTATCAATCTAACCACAATGGTGAGCTGCATCTAAGTCTGTGTAAACATCCTGGCGCTTTGCTGTCTCTACACAAACACATTAACCTTTGGTCTGCTCACATGGCATCCTGTCGTCGGCAGTCTCTTTGACTCGCCATCATAGGCTATCCCGTTATTTTAAACGTACAACTAACCGCTCTGGAATACTTACCTGCTCATCAATTTCTTCTTGAAGTGGCTGTGCCTGTACTTTCCGAGTGTCATACCGACACATGGCTAGTACGTAAGTTATTGTTGTATAGTTAACATTTCCCATTGCCAAGTGTCCCTGTGTAAGACTCTTGTCCTTTATTGCCCACACCGATGTTTGAATTGTATATATGCCAGAGTTCAGCCGCCGACTTCAGTCAGTGTGGAGTTTGTCAGCTATGGCTGAGGGGACCCTATATACTCAGCTGGTAAACAAACACTCGATGTAGTTATTTTGTAGTGTGGTTTAGCGTATTTCCCGCTATAGTTTTATCATTGTTTTATGTTATCGGTGTCTGTGTCGTAACAATGTCGGATCCGTATAGGTCTTACGATTATCATTAATTAACAGATAATACCTAGAGTAACGTACGTTTAGTTTTAAATATTTTTTTTTTCAATATGGTAGTTTCTTTGTTGATCCCTTTTTCGTGTATATTCATGAGGGTGAGCCCCAATATTCTGTATACCCTGTTATAACGTCAAGAACCCCTAGTGATGAGCTGAGGACAACTGTGTCCGGTGTCTGTCTCATTGGCTGGCATCCTGTGTTACGGCGTATGTAGTCATTGGTGGCGGCGAGGGTCATAGACCTAAACCAACTCTTGAATCAACTGCTAGTGAGGGCTACCAACTGTCTCCCAAGGGTCTGACAGGTTAGGGTCGAGGTCATCTCCCAGTTCCTTCTCACAAGCATATTTCTGCAGTTTCTTTCCTGCTAGATTATGCTCATAATGAGGTCTGCTTTCACCATGTCCCTTCCCTGTTACTTTACATTTACTCTAGATTTTCTCAATTAAATATCAGACCAATTTTAGAGTTGGTCAAGGTGCCCTTGTAAGTTAATGCAAACCTTCTCTCGTTTTACTGTTCTCATCACCCTGGCATTATCGGCAAACATGTTCAAGTAGGAGGCCATTCCCTCCGGCAAGCCATTCACGTTCGTGTGTTGCGTGTGTGTGTGTGTGTGTTCCAGCAGTATAGTGGGGAGATAGGGATGTTGACATATATGATCATCTCGATTTGACATTACCAGTACATATACAGATCCCATACCAACGCTTTTTATCTACATTTAATCAAGTATTTAATGGCTTCGAGCCATTAACATTCTTTTTTTTTTTTTTTTTTTTTTTTTTTTTTTTTCCAGAAGATGCGCTTAAGCCAACAGGCCTGCTGGCATTATACCCGGTAGCTGCGACGCTTACTCCGACCCAAGTCACCGATAGGAGCATCAAGTCCGTGGACATTATACGGCGCCTAAGATAAGACTATGTCTCTCCATACAGTACACTTGCGCTGCGCATGTAGCCACACCTGTCATTAACATTTCCCTCCCAGAGCCCTGTACATGGCTCCATTTTGTGTACACTGTACCAGTACCTACAACAACGTGATTCTCCTCCCCCCCCCAATGGCAGCACCAAACATCAGCTGTCATTGCCATTGTTATTGCAAACCTCATGCTAAATAGCTGAACCGTAGACTGGCTCCGGCGACGGAGGAGATGGAGGAACGGTCCGGAAATACCTTTTAGCGTCACCGCTTACACAAAAAACAGACACGTACTTTGTGTGGATGATGTATGGCTATCATCAGCTGCTGATAAGGTCACGTTGTTTAGATAAAGCGTAAAGCCTCGCAAAGTACGCATCTCCCACTGCACAGTTCAGGTCATTATGTAAGTCGAAGACTAACGTTCAGTAAACTGAAATGAATCTTGTTCACTGTCTTCATAGTACAGATACGTGGACAAGGATATGTTAAGGCCTGTTGGAAACGATACCAGGCAATATTGCCGAGTTCATGAGCTGCAAGTGTAGCGGGAAACCAGATGTGCAAGAGCAACAGACCAAAGGCAGGGAGTTCAATGCATGAATAGATATAAGTTCAGCACAATTCAGATTCTATCTCAAGAGAAAAGGAACCCTTAAATACTGCAGTACAGTGAGGTACATTCATTATAATATCACTAGTTTCATTTGGTTTTACACATTTGTCATCACGTAACAGTTTCATGTTTACGTTATTTCAGTTCGCGCGTTTACCAATTTAATTATTTTGATCGTAAAGCATTAGTCGTCTCATTACTTATTCATACGTAGATATCATGTTACATTTTTTTTATGTGTTCGTGTTCCGTGAAAAGAAAAAAAAGATTCCGAGAAGCCATCTTCATCCCTACTTGGAGAAGCTCTATAAATTCTTCATTGTCTTGGAAGACCGTAGAAGATAGTCCTCCGCTGATGAAGCTTAGTATGCCGCGGGCAGATGTGACTGAGTGTGGTATGGCTTAAGTATGAGAGTGATGGAGCACACGCGTTGATGCAGGAATAGAATGAAGATGTGGTCCAGCAACAGCAAGGTGTCAAAGTAGTTCAAGTCTACTCTAAGTCCACGAAAGTTACACAGACTAAGAACGACGGAGAAAAAGTGGAGAGGAGAGACTTTAGTAACACGGTACAAGAAGAGGAGAGGGCTAGGTTAAGCTGGGTTCGTTTGGGCTAGGCTAGGCTGGGTTCGTTTGGACTGGGCTAGGCTGGGTTCGTTTGGGCTGGGCTGATGGAATAGATGATGAAAAAAAAGAAAATTATAGCTACATAAACACTTTACAAAACAGTTATGAGGGAGAGTTATAATTAAGAGTATGACAAGCCATTTGGCGAGATGGATGCACAAATGTATGTTAAAGAGAGGGAAAGTAGCTACAAGATTTCGTTATGAGGCAGGGATAGCGTGTAACACTCACCGCATTAACCACTTATTCCATAACAGAAGAGAGATCATAAACTTAAGAAACGCAGGCCCTCTGTAACATACATTGCCCATTTTTCAGGTGAAATTTACAATAAAATATTTATTCATATGGTTACTGTTTTCCCTGCGTACTTGAGGAGGTGAAAGTGCCATCATTTCCTTGATGAGTGGGCGCCGTGGACCTCTGCCCACGTAGGTGTCGGCCAGTCGACCTCAACCCACCCTTATGAATTATTATTCGAGCTTTTCTCAGCTAAACCTGCGGTGCTGGAGCTTGCGTCCCAGTCACGGCACAAGGACAGTTCAGCTCTTGCCCATCGGTCTTCCCTTTTCCGATGCCCTAAATTGATAGGGCTGCAGGCCCGGGCACCGCAGTTCTTTCTTGAGACACCTGTCTCCTCATTTTATCATGGCTACTGCTATGCTTCTGTGTCCATCATCATTACACCCTACTATTCCCGCTTAAGGTTTACGGCAGTTTTCTGGCAGTGTAAATTTTCCACAGGTAGAGAAGCAAATACATCAATAGTGTCATGTTGATTATTATCAAAGTGATGAACGAGGCTAGGCTAATAAAGTTAATGATAATTGACTAGATATTTGGTGATGTTTTTGTTTTATGATTTAATTTGTTGGCTGACTGAAACATTTTTCCCAGCGGAATGTGTTGCATTTATGTATGTTTTTTTGTTAGAACTTGTGGAAGTTTGATTAACTCACAGAAAAAATATGGAAAATTTTCTTTCCCCTAAATGAATATTATCCAGCTGACGACTTTGTATTTGAGCAGAATAACTAGTAAGCATTTTTTCGCTTTACAAATGCATTGTTTAGTGCTGCCGTCAGTAAGACGACAGGTATGAGAACGAGCTGTTTTCGTTAACGAGAAAAGTCGTGTCAGGAGTGGGATTCGAACCCACGCCCTCAGAGAGGACCAGAATGCCCATGGCCCTTCTATCAGAAGGGAAGTTCCCTTGAGTCTGGCGCCTTAGACCACTCGGCCATCCTGACGCTGGTTTAGCCATAATCTTCTGTCATAAATTTTTGTGATTTTTTTTTTCTTATTTAGGATCTGTTGCTTCAGTTTTTCAGTAACAGAATGTATGTGATGTGACATAACATACAAGATAAATATGACAAAACATCGACAAAATGTTTCTTTGATGAACAGCTGGTTGCTGGGTAGGACTGTCATAACTATATATACTGACAGTATTAGCTAGCTAGTGATGAACTGCTTAAGCCAGGAACTTGCTACAGACAAAGAGAATTACCCTGTCAATTGTAACCCAATGAGCTTGTACGAATTTGAGTTGGCTTAGCCATTATACCAAAGAGTCATAACGTTGTGCTCAAGGGTCGTAACACTGTACCCAAAGGCGTTCTTACCCTCGTAATCAAGGGTTTAAACTATAATCGTTCCGTATATACATTGTTAGGCCAGTGATCTGATTTGTGCTGGTAACCCCTGCACGTTTATTGTGCACCCCATACTCATCCTGTGAGTGGTAGCGCAAAAGGGTTAATGGGGTCACAAAAGGGTCTTAGTCAGACCCCAGTGGGTTCATATTACATAACATTTCACAGTTCAGTAATTACATACATTACATATAGTTTCATATGGTAAGTTTTACCGACTAGGTGCAAAAAGTGGATACAAACGTAAAATTTCAGGTATCTTGTTCTTAGAACATCTGTATATCCCCACTGCTGTCACACACACACACCAGCCAGCAAGGGGCGGCGTGATACCCTTCTCGCCCTGGGTACAGCAGCTATAGCTGAAATACGTGTGCTTATCTCCTTATCTTTAGCCAGGTCCTCGAGGTCACTCCTCACTCTCATCTTCAGCCAGGTGCCTAGGGTTACTCCCTCCTTCCCACGTCCCCTGGTTTCAGTACCGATGTGGTTGGTTGTGGTAATTGTGGTCGTGATGGTGGCGATGATGACGACTGGTGTTGGCTTTGACAGTGATTGATCATTGTTATATCGCTGACCGAGTCTGTTTCATTAGTGGGGATAATGGCGTGGTGGAAGTGATGATGGCAGTTGAAAGGATGTTGGTGAAAGAGGCTGTTAACGATAGTGGCGAGAGAACTGATGATAACAGTGGTGGTAGTAGCGTGACGGCGATGGTGCATGTGGTAGAGGTGTGATTGTGGTGTGATAGTGTTATTAATGGTGGTTATGGCGTTGGTGGTTGGTTTATTATAATGTTGATGGCGATTCAGCGGGTGTGACTATCGTGTCGTCTTTGATGGTGAGTAAACAACACAGTGCTTTATTGGGTAAATACAATGTCGCTCAGGGCGACCTGCTGCAAGGAAGATGGGTTGAGTTGAGGTTTAGATGAGATGATGCAAGTACTCGTGGCAGGAGTCCTTCGGCGTGAGTACAGGCAGGAGCAGGTGAGACAGGAGTCCCGTACAATCGTGCTACAGGAGAGGTTGCGTACAAAGGTCCAGAGGGTGTGCAACAGAATGGAGAATCTACCGCAGCTCCAGTATTCTTCTGCCAGTACGGCAGAAAGGTTGTGGCTTGTTGAGATTCCAGAGTTTTAATAAAGCATGCGCTTGTTATCGGGTCTGTGTTTGTGATGCAGGGGTAATAGGCACGTCCGAAATTCTAATGGAACATTTGTAAAAGTTAATCGTTGATGGTGTCCCGCAAAGAGTCGTGCTAGAGGATATAAGGCACCACAGAGCCCCTGCCGGTAAGTTATGAGTAAGGAATCACATGGTAGACGTTTCCAGACGCAGAAGTGTCACGCCTCGCTGTCTGGGAGTCAGCGGACTGGTCGAACGCCTTCGTTGATACACGGGCGGCAAGAAACAAGTTAGGTCGGCCACGCTAATATCATAAGTTATATGGGTGTGTGGCCGCCAGGCTCATTACGACAGGCTCCAGGAGGATTATATTGGATCATTGATTAAAACGAGTATGACGCAACTGAACCTTCTGCTGAACGGATCAGCGTCGTCTGTCTGCTTTGTACGTAGTCTATGACCTACCTAGGACACAGTGGGCCATACAGGGTTGCCGTTTGCATACTTGATTAAGACTTTGGCTGTGAACAATGGCCATGAGTGTGATTTTACCAACGCGTCAGGTTGCTGTCAAATGCCTATGCAGGGCAAGTGCACTGTTTTTGGTGAATGACAATACTTAATATCCTTCCCACTTCTGCTTCGTGAAGGACATGTAGACTGTGTGGAGACAGATTCTGTCGAATGTCAAATGCCTGCGGAAAGGGAGTAGCTTGGAGGGTAAAGGTCAGGTCAGGTCAGGTCAGGGGTGTCCACATGGTCGTAGCTTTAGAGTACAAGGGCCTTTTGGATTAGGAGGCTTGTTATCTCCCTCAGGGCTGATGTTGGCTGGACCTGTTTTAAAGAGAGAAGGGTAAAGTGCGCGTTGCAAGCTGAGCTGGGCAAGTGGGAGAGGGAGGGAGGCAGGACTGCTGTCACAGCAGGGGCGGATATGGCCCGATCGAAGGTGGAAGGCTGTTTGCACCGTGTGGAATTGATTTGGTCATTGTGCTTATATTCACGGTAGTGGTTATGGTGCCGTTCTTGATTGTAGTGGTGATGGAGATGTTCTTAATGATGCCTTTAGTTATGGTGGCGGTTATGATGGTTCTTGATGGTAGTGGTTATTGTGCTGTTCTTCGTGATGATGTTTATGGTGATGTTCTGTACGATAGTGGTTGTAGTGCCATTATTTATGGTGGCGGTTATGATGGTTCTTTTATAGTAGTGGTTATTGAGCAGTTCTTCGTGATAGTGGTTATGGTGATGTTCTTACGGTTGCGGTTGTGGTGCTTTTATTTTTGGTGGTGGTTATGGTGCTGCTCTTTATGGTAGTGGTTTTGGCGCTGTTGTTCGTTACGGTGGTCAAGATGTGTGTGTGTTGGTGAGCTGTGGTGGTCGTGGTTTGTGTTGGTGAGACCGGAGAAGGGAGGGTGGGTGTGTGATGGTTGAGAACATCCTTGGGTCGTCAGGAGTTTGGTCACGTCCTGTTGTGCAAGATGGTGTCGTCTGCTGCTGCTGTTGTGCCAACCCGCTTCGGTGGCGGTGGGTGGGTCGAGAGTATAGCCAGCTTGGGCGGGCTGGATGGTGGCTGGCGACATGTGGGCCCAGGCGGGTCGGGCAGTTAACGCCACAGGTGTTTCAAGGGATATGATGCCGATACACAGGTGTGCACGTAGACAGGCAATGTCGAGATATCACTGGTCCGCAGGATACATGATCAATAAAGACCATGTTTAACCACCCTAAGCACGAAGGTATGAACCCGAGGGGTGCGATGGCTTGACACAGTCAAAGACTGCGCCATCAAGCCTAAGGGTCGCATACTTATGGTCAAATGTTGTACCGTCTTGTTTATATATATATATATATATATATATATATATATATATATATATATATTGAAGGCTCTAGTCACGGAAAAAAGTCCACATCAAGGCCGGGCCGTAAATTAAATATAGAGAGAATTGAGAAAGGGGGAAAAAAAGACAGGGAAAGTATTTACGAATTTTTGAGAAAGTGGAAAAACCTGTCTCTTGAAATGAGCCAGGTCATAGTTATTGGGAAATACATGAGAAGGTAGAGAGTTAAGCGTTGAATCATCGTACTCACTGGTGTTAAATTAGACAAACTCCAGGTGGTTCTGTGAATAAATAAATATAAGCTTCTGCTGAACAGAATATGAAAACAGGAATACTCTCATGAATTAAATCTTAATGGAAATGATTGTGTTTTGTAGCATACAGAACTTATTCATTACAACGAAGGAAGACGAAGCGCCGTTATGCAGTGCATTTTTTATTCATTACAACGAAGGAAGACGAAGTGCCGTTATGCAGTGCATTTTTTGTTTTTCTTGTCTGATTTTATCGTTTTAAAACTATTTAACCGTACATCAATTCCGATTTATTCATAAATTTTACGCATATTCAAATAACTGAGCGGACATCAGAGAAAACATCGAATGTCGGAAGATTGGACTGGAAGGCGAAGACATCAAAGAATTTTCATATATTGTAGAATAATAAGCGTCATAAGATGAAGTCTATCATCTTTGTTCAGGATGACCAGTAATACAGCATGCATTTGAATGTGGTCGAAAAAAAGAAAGAAAAAATACTTGTTTCTGCACGGTGCTCAGAATCGGACCTTTAGAGACGTCCACTGGGGAAGCTCATAAGTTCAACTGTTTCCTAGTATCCGGCATATCATTTGCGCGGTGAACACTTGCATTTGCGCCAGTATTCTTATCTTCATTTGCGGTTTTTCCCCTTCCAGTAGGACTAGATAAAGTGTTCATACCACACTTAGTAACAATGCAGATAAATACTGAAATAGACAGTAATGAATGTAAAGTAATTTCTCAAGGTATTTCTTTCTTTCCCATCCTGACCCAACTCTGTGCCGAACGCGGTGAGGCAACGCGTTCGACAATGACGTCACAGGGTATAAACTCAAGTTAGGCAACTCTGAGAAACGGATATCCGTCATTTGTCCTCACCTGTTACCCATAGTATTCTACCAGAGGTCGATCGCATCTACCCAAGTACTCCAACATGGGCGAGTTATGTAAGGCGCCAGACAGGGATAAACTCCCATTATAATAGAAGTCCCGAAGGCATTTTTGGTCCTCTCTAGGAACCCAAGATCGAATCTCATTTCTGACGTTTTTCCTTGGCAAGAATACTAGATGAACAAGTAGATTTTTATATGGACAAAGGTGGCACAGTACTTCCTCTTCTCAGCCGCTTTATTTGATACACTTAGAGATACAGTCGGTGCAAATACCCACATACTATTTACTTCAATTGTTATCATTTCTCACAACCACGTCCTCGGTGACCCTGACGAACTGGGCATTCCGCAGTTAAAGCACATGACCGGCATGACTCACTCAATATCTTCCATCGATTTTCAACCCGCATCTGCAGAGGGACTGGAGGCCTTGACGCCCACAGCTCTTCACGAGTCCTGCGTCAGAGCAAGAGAGAGAGAATTATTCATGAAAAGAGAACAGTGTAAAGAAAAAGCTTCTTAAATTGTATGTTTATATTCCTGCTCCCCAAAAGGTAAGCTGCAGTAACCCCAAAACAACTGACAGCAGCTTAGCGGATAAGATTGGAAGAAACAATCACAGGTACTCTCTTTAATGTATGAGAACATATCCTGTATGAAGAAAGATGGATAAATTATCCGGGAATCTAAAAAAAAAAAAATCAACCGAACTAAAGTCATCAGGTAATAGATATATTTCTGATGACTTTCCCTCCGTCGCACTCCATTCCCATAGGTGCCTAGTATCTTAATGATTCATCAAGTAAATATATATATATATATAAGATTGGCCATTTGAAAAGGGTAAAGAGAGCATCCTGGCGGTGAGAGGGGAGCGCGCCTCTCACCTGCGTGTCAGCGGGTTAGGATACGTTTGTTGCACCAGGAGTCTGTGCTTGTGGAATGGACACCCACCCTTCCATTGTTAGAAGAAAAAGGCGGGAAGCGGCAGACAGTGCTGCATTGCGATGATTTTCTTACACAGGATCGTCTGTTGAAGAAATCCTATTGAGGATGATAAAGGATTCGATGAAAAGGAATTTAGCAGAGGACGGCGGGCGGGCCGCCTGGGGAGGCCCGCAGCCCCGCCAGGTGCCGGTTGGGTGGGCGGGGCGCGGCCAGGAAGCCGGAGCTGCCTTGCCTCGTCTACGCACCGCAGGGGCGGTGCCATTGAAAGCCTCAATGTCTACTTCGATCCATTATTACAAATTCGTCCAACATAGTTCTGTTATATAAAAGAAACAAGACATTCACACTGAACAAATATAGGCAGTCACTGTTATGGGTTTCATTAACTTCAACCAGAATGATGTTGCATCATCCTCCTCCCGGGCACCGCTGATGGCCACGGATTCCCCACAACCCGACGGAGAACGTCGAACATCTCACTGAGGTTTAGTCGATGTCTATGTCACAATTGGCAGAGCAGGAGCCCACTTTTCGTACATCGGCCAGCCTTTAAATGGCCGACCCCTCTCTCTTCCCTACTAGCAGAATCTCCTATTTTCCTGATTTTTTTCGGTAGCCATCATTTTTGTGTTTATTGCATCAATATGGATGGTATTTGTTAATGCTTATATGTGTATAAAGCCATGCCAGCAGAAATGCCACATAGTCAGGCATTCCCTCAAGCACTGTGTGTACAGCAAAATTGAAGATGCTGAATTTCACACTATTTTCCTCACCGTCAGTTATTTTTTTGGATACTGCAAGAAAAGCTATGAAAACGCTATTCTTCATTCTCTGTAATCCATGAGAATCTATTACCCCTAAAAAAATGAATACTCGCAATCCATAAATGACGTAATGTAAAGGAACACCACTCTTCTCGATAGCTTGACTGTCATTCTATTGCATCTTTGCCTAAGGTGTTCTGATTTGTTAACCAGCAGAGTGCAACCGGGACCAATCATACTGCGGGAGGACCAATATAATATTTAAAGTAGAAATCTGTTCCATTTTGAACACCTGAAAGTGTTCCATGTATTTTCGATCGGTGGTTATGAAATGTTACTGACAGCCTTTGTTAAAAGACCCATGCAAGGCGATAGGCCTAAAGCCGATGTAACCAACCGCTAGTTCGTTACACCGAACCCCAAAAAACAAATAAACAAAAATACTTTGAAATATCTAATCAATCATTTGTAAAGTACGAGAACTGTAGTTGTGTAGTTAACAATTGCATACATTATAATAAGATTGATTGTGTATTATTCACTTCGTGCCGAAAGGACTAACTACCTGTGAAGTAGATCATAAACAGAAAGTGACCTCTGCTAAAAGCCAAAATGTTTGATGAATGTCTACCTTCGTGAGACGACGTAATAGCTGGAGAATGGCTCTAGAAATGAGACATTCTTGATGAAAAATTTTTCCAATAAACCTTTCTAATTTTCATGACTGAAAATCACGTGAGGATCTGCATAATTTTATCCACAGGTTTGTATTATTTGTATCTAATACAACAAAAGATATTTACAATGGCGAAGCCACAGGGGAGTATGTGCCCGCCATTGAGGCTTCCCTTCATTCGATCTTTTAGAATTTTGTGATTGTTGTAATTGTACAATATCCCACAGTCAAAAACCCACTGTCCTGCATTTTTGCCAATCTGGCAGCTTTACTACAACAGAGAGTAAAGCTGCTAGATTTTATGCCCTTCCCCGCCCAACATCCCAAAAATTAACATGGATAATAAGTGATTGAGGTCCATTAACAAAGGGCAAAACGTAGCAAAATGAAAAGAAATTTTTAAGCGATGCTTGTTGGAAAGTTTACTTAAAACATTCATATTTACACCATGGAAGTCTTGGCCCCTCTCATGTCTACCCTAAAATCTACGACCTGCCTCCTTTTAAAAGATTTCTTCCTCGGAAACTTTTAGAATCTTATTCTTTTGTTTTGCACTGATCTCAGTGAGACTTTCTGTTCGAGACTGGGCCCTTTAACACGACAGTGTTAGCCCCACGCACTAAATAACCCTGACGTCCGCGGAGACAGTTTGATACTGCAAGTTGACGACAGTTTTCTATAAGTTCGTATTTGAAAAAGACCAACGAAATATACCTATCACCTGAGTGTGATTTTTTTTTCTTAAAATTCCTAGACGAACAACCAAAGTCAACGCTGTAATGACTATGGGCATTAGACCGAAACCACAAGTCGCTGACGTCATGTATGCTTGGCCAATCGGCGGACCTACAGCTTGGCCTTTCTCTCTCTGCTCCGTAACGTGTCTGGCATTACATTCTGCTGCTTGGTTGTATGATATCATGGTTATTGAGATCCTGGAACTGTAATGTCGTCAACCACGATATTTCAACGTTGTTTTCTTGTGAATGAGGTACCATGTCGGTATACGGTAGATTTAGTATGTGTTAAATGGATTAATATCCTAAGAATATCAGCAGACAGTACACTTTTTCACGTGAAACTGGTCAGGGAATATGGATCATAAGCTTAGAGATTAGACAAAATCAAAATGACTTCAATATTACATTAAAGGAACAGGTTACTTGCAAAGTTGCATATGCCTCTTCTGAGGTGTTTCAAAGCCTTTAATTGACTATTTGCTATTTGCACCGGAAAACGTAGAGAAGCATATGAACATTACATCAGCTGCGACTTAGAAAGGAAGCTTATCTGAGTGTGATGAAATTTGTGTATTACTTCTCGTGTGACTTCAGAAGTTTACTGCATCCAAGGCCGCATTCAGGAATGTTTCCAACTCCCCCATGAACTTCCTTCATTATTCATATATGTTTGCATGGCAGTCCACAATTTTTTTTTTCCTTTACAAGTTTTGTCCTAAAGTGACCTTTTGATCATTATCTTGGAGGCCCCCAACTGCCCCCACCTCACAGCGGAATGCATTACCATGGACACGCTCCCAGATATCTTTGTCAACAATAATCACTTCCTTGTTGGCGCCACAGTTGGAGGTCGCGGTACATCAGGCATGACTCTGAGCCAGTCGCCTTTCTAGATGGATGGAAGACAGAAGAATGGTAGCAGCAATAGACCAACGGGTTATTTCGAGGCATCTCCATCAACAGAACAACACTAATATCGGCAACTACCAGCAACAGTGCAACTCCAGCAAAAAGGCAACTCTAACAGTATGGCAACCTCAGCACAAGGCAATCCTACCAACAGCGTTGACCCAAGCAGCACAGAGCACGGGCTTTGAGGGCACAGCCTAAGGACAAGTTTGTCAGTGTCTCTTCATGCATCGTTATGATGTAAGTGAGGTGTGAGGTTCCTAAGGTGTGTGTGACCTAGATCGCAGCCACCTCATGTGAGCTTCATCAAGATGCTAGTGCGGCGTGAGGGCTGGTCGATGACTGGGCGAAGGTCTGGCCGGCCGGCCTCGCCGCGACACTGCCTAGACACCACCACACCACAACCATCAGTCATGTGATGTCTGAGCTCCGCACATGGCTACGTTGACCATCGTGCCTATAGATGAATGATACATATCATATATCAACTTTAGCCGGGGGATAAAAGCTTTTGAATGATTTATTTTCTTGATTGACGTGGTACGAGTCTCGTCTGATTGGGACGTTAACCGGTATCTTGTGTTAGTTGAGGCAAGATCGTATCACTTTGTTTTCGCCAGTGACAGCATAAACTAGGGATCTTCCTACTCAATTTATTATGCAAGAAGCTGGCCTTTGTGTCTTTCCGGCCTAGTTATATAAACCCTCCCAGCTGTATGTTGATGACTGTCATTTGACTTAGAGCTTTTAGGTATTGTTAAGTTCACGTCACGTAAGGGGCAAAACCTAGCTCAACGCATAATTGGTTATTTAGAGCCCAAAATAAGTGATATCTTATCTGGAGGCCTGAAGAACCTAACAAGAGACGTTATTCTTCATGGAGACTGAAGGGTGGACCAAAGAGCCGATTCCTCCTAGGGGTGAAAATAAGGCCATATGGCACGTGAAGAAGGGCAGCTTTCTCTCCCTCAGCGCTGACCAAGGTCGTCACGCTGGTGTCATAACTGGTTGGCTTGCCGGCGTCGATCAGGTGGAGCAGTAATGTACGAGGTCAGGGGCTCAAGTTCACAATCTTTGCTGACATTAACCCACATCTGTTGAAGGGAACGAAATAACAGTTGTTAAGTGCAGAATCTACTATCATTAATTAAGTAATGAGTTTCTTGTTTGTAGCCATGAGTGTGGTTAGTTGGAGCCTTTCAAGGAAGCAGCAGGCGGTGAGCGACATGTAAGACTGAGAGTGAGGCAACCACGCGCGTTAACTAGCATTCTTGTCATGAATGAATAATCCGATTTATGAGGAAAGGATATATAAACTCTCTCTCTCTCTCTCTCTCTCTCTCTCTCTCTCTATATATATATATATATACACACAAGAGGCATAGGCATTTAGAATGCGTTCAGACTTCTCCGTGCCAGGACATCACTGAGTACGTGAGAGCTCGGACAATAGCAATACTGGATCTCATTTTCACGTACAACAGCCTGGAAATAGAAAACGTCCTCTGCGATACCCCACCTGGGAAAAGTGATCCCACGATACTCGAGTCTGAGTACTTGGTTAGCGAAGAAATAGCAAAAGATTTGTGGACACGAAATTCGAAGAGAAAATACACACGGGAGGAAAGTTTATATAGTTGAATATCGTCCTTCGGAACTTAAACTGCGACACGGAGTTCCTCATACCATGGGACAGTGGTATATGAGGATCTGTGAGTTTTATAATGAGGGAGGCAGTAAATAAGTGCCACTGGTAGGATACAGAGTGGAAAGAAACATTATTTTAATGTATATGTAACAGCCTAAAGGAAGTAGAAATGTACTTAAGAGAAGACATATACACTACAACATCCAGACAGCATTTGGAAGGCACAGGAGAACAAGGAATGCTGGAGAAAAAGAAGAAGGGAAGAGGAATTTCGAAAAAGAAAATGAAAGTAACAAAAAAGTTCCATGGATTTACTGAAAGAAAATTGTTAGCTTAAGGATACATGATGAGAGTGGAAGACTGAGGCGATTAAGCTGCTGAAAGAGAAAAGATGAGGGTGAGGAAAGACTATACAATGCCAGTTGGAGGTTATACAATACTACAGATTACCAGGCTAATGAAGGTCTTAGATCTGTAGTAGTGCAGATATGCTATATGCACGGGGAATACGGAGAAACACTTGAGGGAACACTTGAGATGTTGTTTATAAAGTCGATGAAAGATGGATCGGTGAAATAGGAATGGAAAATGCAGATGGGAAAACCTGTTACACTTTAAAACAGTATCGCTAACAAAGACAGCCATTAAAAAGAGGAAATGGAAAAATGATCAGCGAGGAAATGAAAGAACACAAGCAAAGGAAAAATAATATGTGAAAGGCTAAATGGGCTCAAAGAGACGATGTCATATATGAAAATGTCAGGTAGAATAAGCATTACCCTAAAGAAGATAAGATATAGGTGGCAGGACTGTACAATATTGGATAGTAAGTGTGCACATGATACTCTCCTGAGAAGGACTATGTAATACGAAAAAGAAATTGAGGCAGGCATAAAATAAGACTCCTTCGATGGATCAAAGATTATATGAACAGCAAAGAGAGAGGCCATGCTACATATGCGTCATCAAAATGGGTTTAAAGCAATCTTTGGGAACCTGCAGGACTCAGTCTTCAAGCCCAGTGTTCTTTCTGACTTAAGTATAGGACTTGATAAAAGAACTTGAATCTTATGTGAGGATTTTAGTGAATACTGCTAAGCTAATGAGAGTAACGGGGAGTTTTGAGGATCACAACACCATACAATGAGACCTAGACTGACCCTAACATTGGTCCCAGACATGGTTCACGAACGCTTAATCGATCAAATGGAACAGGACAAATGAGGGCAGGCTTTGACTAGCTTCAAGGAAGGAGGATATCGAAGGAGTGTAGAGGTAAGGGGAACCAAGGTTTCAGAATAGTGCCGAACCAATTACCAAAAACCACACGATGAGAGTTGTAAGGAAAGTAAACCACAAGCCGGTCAGTGTCAAAACTGCCTTCATTTGCATGGATAAGGATATGTTCAGTAGGACAACTGCAGCCTTTGTTGGACCCAGCACAGTATACATCAACACTTTGGTCGCCCAGATCCATAGAGACAGAGATAAGCCACAGATGAAATGACTGGCCACAATTATACCTGCCGTATGATACCCATCCAACAGGGTGAAGACATCAGCCGGAGACTTACAACCCCTTGGACAGAGAGGGTACGGGAAATTAGATTACAGCATCAGAATTCTTCAATCGATCAGACAATGATGATATTGAACAAGTCTATGAAACAAGAAGGAATCGATCTACAATAAATAAATAAATAAATTAATAAAATTATGAATTAATATATATATATATATATATATATATATATATATGAATGATGGTGAAATCGCAATTAAGTAGTTCAGATAATTCTATTCAACATGTAATTTTTCTATACATGTAGCACGACATGTTACACAATTCATAAAGTTTTCAAATCCGAGCACCACCACAGAGATTCCGTCTTGATAGTGCCATACTGAAGAATACACTGGCCTGACCGCTAAAGGGAAAGTGCCTTGTGGTTACGGGTGGGGGGGAAGGGGCATATTAGCCTTTGTAACGAGATGTGTGTTCAACTACTTTTTTTATGTTATCTTTTCTTGACAATTCTTTCATAATGATTTGGTTGATAATAGGATGTGCTTTAAAGTTACCTGGTGACAAATTAAGGTTCTTAATATTAGCAATTAAGACAGATTCAATGACGTTACAGGTACCATAATCACATGAGGGGTTCAATGTGGCTGGGTTGTTAAGGTCTACAGGGTGATCATGTTCTTGACAATGTTTATCAAGCGCATTCTGAGGTCACCCCTGCGTACTGAATGACTGTACCAATAGCATCACTCACTGTTTTACCTATCCGGCCAATGTATGAATCTTTATATGCCTTACATTTGACGACGTAAACACTCCTAATTATCTGATAGTTTGGCCTATCTTTAATTAAGGTCTTACTGATATTGTTACTGTATTGGAAGGCAACATTAAAAGGAAGGCAACATTAAAAGCACTGTTTTTAGCACCTGTCTTACTTTAGCTAAGTTTGAAGAGTAGCGCAACACCAAACATTTAGACCTATCATCCTTTTCCACAGTTTTGTTATTAGATGCATGAAATGTCTTCCTAGCTTTCCAGTAAGCCTTGTTCACAAACTACTTAGGAATAATATAACTGCCTAAAGATACGACTTATATGACTACATTCGTCTACCAGACTTATGGGATCACTTGTCCTTAATGCTCGTAAAAACACAGACATAGCTAAAGACATTTCTACAGAAGAATCTTGCACTGAAAAATATTGAATATAGCTCGCTGAGTTGGTAGGCTTCCTGTACATCTTGAAGGATAAGTCATCTGATGTTCTCTTTATCAACACATCAAGAAACGGCAATTTGCTTTCTTTTCCCCATTCCATCTTGAATTTGATGGTGGGGTGGATGCTATTTGATTCATTAAAGAAAACACACGATCTTGATAAAACGTCCATAGGGAACAAACACTTCACCTTCATAACTATCATCAAGATCTAGTGTGAAAGACGACTAAAAGGGAAGGGAGCGGGGGACTGGAAATCCTCTTCTCCTGTTTTCACTCTTCCAAAAGAAGGAACAGAGAAGAGGTCCAAGTGAGGATTTTTCCTCTAAGGTTCAGACCTCTGTTCTTAACGCAAACGCGGCAAATGGCGTATATGAAAAAAAAAAAAAAATACTACATCGTTCCATTTCAAATATTCCGTACATGCCTTTCACCCTTCAGCATTTTTAGGCCCCGACCGCTCAAAATCCCTTTCACTCCATCCTTCCACCTCCAATTTGGTCTCCCGCTTCTCCCTGTTCCCTCCACCTCTGAAACATATATCCTCTTTGTCAACCTATCCTCACTCATACGTGGGAAGGAAATAGAAGGAATACCTGCCCCTCTCTCCAAGACCCTTGCATTTACCTCCCACACCACGCTGCCCACAAACAAATTAAACAGCCATGGTGACATCCAGTACGTATGCCACAGACCCATCTTAACCTGGAACCACTCACCTTCCTCCCTACCTACACGCACGCACGCCAGTCTCCCATTATGAAAACTCATGACTGCTTTTAATAGCTTTCCTTGCACACTGTATATTCGTAACACATTCCACAAAGCATCTCTATCAACACTATCTTATCCTTTCACCTGATCCATAAATGCCACATACAAATCTTTCTGTTTCTCTGAGTATTTCTCACACACATTCTTCAAAGCAAACAGTTGATCCAGATATCTTCCTTCTCTCTTAAAATCACATTGTTCCTTCTCAGTCTTTTGCTCTGTGCATGCCATCACCCTCTCAATCACCATTTCCATTTACCTTACTAGGCAGTATGCTTCACAAACTTGTACCCCTGGAATTTGAATACTCACCTTTATCCTCCCTTGCCTTTATATATTGGTACTATTCATGCACTCTGCCACTCCTCAGGCATCTCCTCATGATCCATACATACATATAAAACCCTGACTAACCAATGAACAACACAGTCACCCCCTTTCTTAAGAAGCTCAACCGCAATACTTACCACTCCAGCCACCTTGACACATTTAAGCAAGGCTTTCACCGCCTCTTCTCTCTACACCAAGCCACTTACCATGACTGCCTCACTTCCCATACCACCCCTACCCAAGCACCCTACATCTGCCACCCTATCATCAAACACATTCAATAATCCATTAATGTATTCACTCCATATCCTCCTAACTTCATTACTACTTGCTACCACTTTCTCATATGCCTCCTCCACCAATGTTCCCATTTGTACTTTTATTTCTTCACTCTATTAACCTCCTTCCAAAACATATTATTCTCTTGTTGCTCGCTCACCCCAACTTTCATTTGCCATCCAATTCAACCCCTGCACCTTCCTCTTGACCTCTTGTCGCTTTCTTTTGTGCTTCTCCCAAACTTGAGCTCCTTCCCTTTAAGTACCGCCCATACACCTCTTTCCTCTTTCTCTAGCAATTTTGCTTCGTCATCCCACCACTTACTGCCCCATCTCACCTTCCAATATATATATATATATATATATATATATATATATTATCCTTGGAGACAGGGGAGAAAAAATACTTCCCACGTATTCCCTACGTGTCATAAAAGGCGACGAAAAGGGGAGGGAGCGGGGGGCTGGAAATCCTCCCCTTCTGTTTTTACTCTCCAAAAGAAAGAACAGAGAAGGGGGCCAAGTGAGGATTTACCCTCTAAGGCTCAGTCCTCTGTTCTTAACGCTACCTCGCTAAAGCGGGAAATGGCGAATATATATATATATATATATATATATATATATATATATATATATATATATATATATATATATA
>JAYMFT010376371.1:0-21026 GCA_038088735.1 Panulirus argus | reverse complement strand
TATATATATATATATATATATATATATATATATATATATATATATATATATATATATATATATATTTATGTGTGCACACTAGTCCGTGATGATAGTTATGAAGGTGAAATCGCTATACGGTATGAGTTTAGATCATTTATTTAACGTGTAATTTTTCAGTACATTCTGCACGACATGTTTCATGGAGACAGATCGCCTCATCAGGTGCAGACAATTCCTAAAGTTTTTCAATCGCAACACCAGCACACAGATTCCGTCGTGTCAGTGCCATGCCGAAATATACACAGGGCCTAACCGTTAAAGGGAAAGTGCGGGGAATCCCTGAACTGTTGGCACTTGATGTCTTGCAGGATGTATTGGAGAATTACATGTTAAATGAAATTGTCTCGTCAAAGAACTTATCGCTCCGTAGGAGTCTACATTTCCCTGCAACTGGAAGTAGCGCAGCTTTTACAAAGTTCTTGGGTAAATACGTATGTATTTATGTACGCAGGTGTTTGTTCAGCTGTGTGATTACTATTTGTGTGTTCCGGGGAGAGAATTTTAAACTCGTATTGCCTCGCCTCTTAGACTTGTAAACATATACCATGTTTTAATCTTGTGTATATACGTACACATATGCACACCACAGGTGCCCATTCATCGAACAGCCTCATAGTGGAGGAGGAACAGCTAGGTTTCCTGTGAGCATGCTGTCCTGTCTGGGATTCGAACGGGGGCCCGTTAGATTTTTGGGTCGTAACGTCAGCCACTTCAGCATGGTGGCTCATCGTGTCATTAATGATAATGACCTCTTGTTCTGTACGGGGAGCGAGTTTTCTTCTGGTTGGACCCCATTTCTTAGGAATGGTTCTGTAACCATACAGCTTATTGAACCTTTGAGTTAGGTCAGCGTTCGCAGTATCATCACCATTCATTCATCCACTACGCTTTATACTATAAAAGCACTTCCCACCTTTTCATGCAAATTTCTTACGTAATTTTACGTTACGGCTGCTGGCTGTTCAGTCATTGCATATTTCAAAGAACTGATTATTGTAGACGTCTTCAGACTGGTTTAAAATCCTTGGAGGTTGTGATCAAGTCGCCCCTCACTTGTCTCTTTTCCATGGTGGACAAATTTATGGCCTCAAACCCTTGCCTGTAACTCCTCTCTTTTAATTTTGGTACTATTTTTGCTGTTTTCCACTGGACCTTCTCTCCTAGCTCTTTATCCTTCTTTAAGGATTAAACGGCGAAGCCTCAGATTGGCTAGACGTAACGAGTGGTGTGCCACAGGGGTCGGTCTTAGGCCCCATTCTTTTCATGATATACATTAATGACCTAGAACTCGGTCTCATATCTAAGATCTCAAAATTTTCTGACGATACTAAACTAGGAGGTGGTGCTGTAAACAGGCAGGACTGCGAAATGATTCAGAGATGTTAACTTCCTAGCAGAGTGGTCACACAGATGGCAATTGAAGTTTAATGTAGACAAGTGTAAAGTTATGCACTTTGGAGACAAGAATATACGTTACGACTACAAACTATTTGGAAACTCTGTAACGAAAGTAAATGAAGAAAAGGACCTTGGTGTTGTCATTAGCAACAATCTGAAGGACACTAGATAGTGTCAAGCAGCAAGTTAAAAAGGCAACCAAATGTTAGGTTTTACAGCCAGGAACATAGACTATAAGACACCAGAAACAATTCTCACACTTTATAATTCTCTAGTAAGACCTCACCCTGAATATGCAATCCAGTTTTGGTCCCCAAACTATAAAAAAGACGAGGAAAAATTAGAGCAAGTACAAAGACGCGCGACAGAGTTGATCCCATCCCTCAGAAGTGTGGCATACGAATAGGCTAAAACGTTTGGATCTCTTCTTTAATAACGTAGACTTCGCGGCGACTTGATCCAAGTGTTCAAAATTCTGAACAAGTTCGATAACGTAAATCACGGACATATTTTCGAAATACAAGAAAATACGGTAACCAGGACAAATGGAAGAAAATTCAAAGCTAAAAGATGTAGTACGGACGTGGGAAAAGGCTTCTTTTCCTCCAGGTGTGTTGAACACTGGAATATGTTACCTTCAGACGCAATGAAAGCTAAGACTATAAATACCTTCAAAAGTCGTTTAGACAAATATTTTATAAATTCAGGTATACTCTGAGAAAAAGGCCAGAAATAAACTGTATAAACAACAGCGGTAACGGGGACAGTAGAAGGCTGATGTGCAGCAGCGGGGAGTCGGTGATAGCTTAAAGAATTGCTGAACGGAATTGTATTTTCTTGTCAGGTTAAACTTTTCTTTTTAACCAGACAACCCAGTCGTGGGCCAGTCAGGCATCCTGTTGTCTGTCTTGCTCTGTAAACTCATGGTCTGTGGACATGTGCGGGTTTGATCCAGGTGGCATATGCTTGTGTGACGGTCAGTAACGCTAACCGCTACATTACGGAGGTGTGTGTGTGATTACCTTTATAGTTACAGATTTTTCCAGATGGGGCGCTCAGCACTCGTGTGACTCATCTCTCGAACTTTCTCTTCTATCACAGCTTTTAATCTAACGTATGCTGTCCACGTTCACTTTCACACGATGCGGGTTATTCAATTCACCCATTATCTTTTCCTGTGGATTATTTATTCATTTTTTTTCCTAACAAGTTTCTTGCTTAATTTCAAGATGTGGTCTTTGGTTGATCTACCCTTGCAGCTTTCGATGTGTGTGTATGTGTGTTACAAGGAGAGAGTTTTACACTCGTTTGCCCCGTCTCTTAACCTTGTATGTATGTGCCTTATGTTTACTCCTGTGTGTGTGTACACACACACACACACACAAGCCAGGTACCCATTTAGGGATTATCTCCGAGGGGAATATGAACGGCTGGGATTGTATGAGGGCCGACGGCCTCGCCCAGGGTTCGAGCCCTTGTAGGCCCAACCTTGCTGACTGACGATTAGTAGCGCTCACCGTTACACACGGAGGCCCGTTTGTGTGTGTGTAAAATGACCTATTTGTACTCTACGGGAAGGGAATTATTACATTCTTGAACAGTCTCTGCTTTCATAAGTTCCTTAAATTCATATGTGCAGTCTGAATTAACCATGCCCTTAATTCAATCTCTTCCATTACTTCACTCCCCTTACACTATAAAAGTACTCCTTTGCATATTTTCAAAGCTGTTTCATGGTTGATTTCATGTTCTGTCCCTTCGTTGCTCTATCCCTGTAGCTCTCGAAGGACTGCTCACTGTCCACGTCGTCAGTATATTTAAAGAAAAAATCAAGATTGTGATCAGGTCACGTCTCGCCATTATCTCGTTCTGAAGCGTATTTGCTGCTGGATGAGAATGAATTGAAGACTTCTTTCACGTGATCCCGTCTTCACATTTGCTCTGCTTAGATTTCTTCAACCATGTGTCAGACCAGCTGTGGCGTCTTTTTGATTGCTCTACTCCAGTTAAGTTGATGTAATCCTCCTGGCTCGTCACTTCCCTCATGGCCTTTGCATCATCTGTAAGCACATCTTGGTAGGAGTCCGTACCTTCATGAAGGCAAGTCATTCGCATAGATCAAGGGGAGGAGTAGTAGTCCCAAGTGGTGGCACTCCGCTCGTCACCTGGACCCATTTGGTGAAGGCTGCACTGGAGTGCGTCCATGGCATCTTTCCACTGAGATAATCTATCCACCAAGGGAGTTTCCCCTTATTTCTTCCTGATGACCTAGCTTCTTAATTAGTCTCTCATGCAGGAGAGTGTCGTATGCTTTTTGGCAGTCCAGTTACAAATAATCCAACCAGCATTCTCTTTTGTCTAGGACGGAGCTCACTCTCTTGTGGAAATTCAAGCGATATGTCCCCCAAACCGTGCTGGCTTCAGTTAGGTAATATCTCCTCTATGAGTTATCCATTTGTGTGGGATTTCTAGTTGTGTGTTACGGAGAGAGTCTTACACTCATGTAACCTCTTGTGTTGTGTGTGTGTGTGTGTGTGTGTGTGTGTGTTTGTGTGTATGTGTGTGTTTTCAGAGGTGTGCATAGAAGACGACCCCTGTGCATTTCAGTAGTTAGGTATTTAGCGGTGTACACGGAAGTCGGCCACTGTGCACAGCTGTAAGTTCAGATGTACATGATGTTTGGCGTACACGGGAGTCGCCCTGCTGGCAGCTGTACAGGAAAGTGTTGAAGGGTGTATACCAGTGCAGGAAAGTGTACACAGGATCGCGGTGGTGTACAGGTGTACATCACGTGTTGAGATAAACACGAAACGCCGCTGGTGTAAGGTGTACAGCAGGTGTTGAAGTGTACACGGGAGCTCGCTGTTGTACAGGTGTACAGGAAGGGTTGAAGTGTACACGAGAATTCGCTGGTGTACAGGTGTGCAGCAGGTGTTTAGGTGTACACGGGTGTTGGCTGGTGTAAGAGATGAACACGTGTAGCCTGGCCAGTAAAGTCAGCAACTCTTCCCTAAGTCGCCTTTTGGCTTCACTTTCTCTTTAATGTTGAAATCATATTATAACACTTGGCTTTCATATTTTCTGCGTAGGAGAGGCGGCTACACTGACCAGGTTAGCATTAAGGTTGACATTTGCCTGTGGCCAGCGTCGTAATAAATGGTTTGCTAAATGCACTAATCTGGGATAGTGGGACTCCCACAGTGTACTGCTGCTGGATCTGGGATGGGGGGGACTCCCACAGTGTACTGCTGCTGGATCTGCGATGGGGGGACTCCCACAGTGTAGTGCTGCTGGATAGTCCTCACTACTCTCACCACTCAGTACTCTCACCATTCGCGGTACTCTCATCTACTCCTGTATTGCAGCTGTAATTCTCAAGGCTCAGTACCTTCCCTCTCCTGTACCGTGGCCAAGGATCGTGCCGTTGTGCCCAAGGGGTTGAGGTGATGGGTGGATACACGTGCGTGTTGCGAGGAAGAGAAGGCTGGGTCCATGGCGATGTGCAGTAGGCTGGGGAGCACCACTTCAGTGAAGCAGGGAGACCACAACATGCCTCCCGTGCGCGCCTCGCAACCCTTCACGGTCATATGTGGTAGCCAGGCTGATGGAAGCTGGGTTGTGGTAGCCAGGCTGATGGAGGCTGGGTTGTGGTAGCCAGGCTGATGGAGGCTAGGGTGTGGTAGATAGGCTGATGGAGAGGGAGTGTGGTAGTCAGGCTGGTGGAGGCAGGTGTGGTAGCCAAGCTGGTGGAGTCTGGGGTGTGGTAGTCAGGCTGATGGAGGCTAGGGTGTGGTAGTCAGGCTGATGGAGTCAGGTGTGGTAGCAAGGCTAATGGAAGCTGGGATGTGGTAGCCAGGCTGGTGGAGGCTGTGATGTGGTAGTCAGGCTGATGGAGGCTAGGGTGTGGTAGCCAGGCTGATGGAGGCTGGGATGTCGTAGCCAGGCTGATGGAGGCTAGGGTGTGGTAGCCATGCTGATGGAGGCTGGGGTGTGGTAGCCATGCTGATGGAGGCTAGGGTGTGGTAGCCAGGCTGATGGAGGCTGGGATGTGGTAGCCATGCTGATGGAGGCTGGGATGTGGTAGTCAGGCTGATGGATTCTGGGGTGTGGTAGCCAGGCTGATGGAGGCTGGGTTGTGGTAGCCAGGCTGATGGAGGCTAGGGTGTGTTAGCCAGGCTGATGGAGGCTGGGGTGTGGTAGCCAGGCTGATGGAGGCTAGGGTGTGGTAGCCAGGCTGATGGAGGCTGGGGTGTGGTAGCCAGGCTGATGGAGGCTAGGGTGTGGTAGCCAGGCTGATGGAGGATAGGGTGTGGTAGCCAGGCTGATGGAGGCTAGGATGTGGTAGCCAGGCTGATGGAAGCTTGGGTGTGGTGGCCAGGCTGATGGAGGCTGGGATGTGGTAGTCAGGCTGATGGAGGCTAGGGTGTGGTAACCAGGCTGATGGAGGCTAGGGTGTGGTAGCCAGGTTGATGAAATCTCGGGTGTGGTAGTCAGGCTGATGGAGGCTTGTATGTGGTAGCCAGGCTGATGGAGGCTGGGCTGTGGTAGCCAGGCTGATGGATTCTGGGGTGCGGTAGCCAGACTGATGGAGGCTGGGCTGTGGTAGCTAGGCTAATTGAGTCTGAGGTGTGCTAGCCAGGCTGATGGAGGCTAGGATGTCGTAGCCAGGTTGGTGGAGGCTGGGCTGTGGTAGCCAGGCTGATGGAGGCTAGGCTGTGGCAGCCAGGCTGATGGAGGCTTGGGTGTGGCAGCCAGGCTGACGGAGGCTTGGGTGTGGCAGCCAGGCTGATGGAGGCTTGGGTGTGGCAGCCAGGCTGATGGAGTGAGGTATTTAGAAAGGGTAAAGAGCTAGGAAAGGAAGGACAATAGAGGGAAGGAGATGCGAAGGTAAAGAGGTGGGAGGGGCAAGGAACAGGGAAGGTAAGGAGCAGAGAAGGTAAGGAGGTGTGAAGGGTAAGAAGCAGGGAGTATAAGGAGCAGGGAAAGTTAGAAGGTAAGGGAAGGTAGGGTAAGAGTGAGAGTTGTGGGGTTGAGAGAGGAGTAGAGAGCATAATGTTGGGTGGGAGGTCGGGCAGCCTACAGAACCAGTTGTTGATGAGGCTTGCCTTGGCTCCAGGCCATCTCCTGGTGACCCCACCAAACCTGCTGCGGGTAAAGAACAGGTACTGCGGATGAGAGTGATGAGGGTGGAGCCTAAGCAACTGGAGAACATGAAGTGATATAAGGAAGGAAAAAGATTATTATTATCATGGAAACTGTGAACTGGAGAAGAGTTGTAGAAGTGGATACATGTTGGTAAATTGGGAAAAGAATGACAAACATAAAAACAATTCTCATATAATTGACAAAACTATTGCATGGATGGCCTTCGTGGAATACAGTTACGACTCTAGAATGATAATGATAGTTATAATGATAATAGATACCATGAAATATACGAGTGAGGAGCGCCTGGTGGTGGTCAACTTGTGTGGATGTAGTTGGTAGGATAAGACTTACACGGTGGCCAGCGAGGAGACGCATGTTGACCACTGCTCCACCTGGGAACCTTCACTGGGGTTCCGCATGAGAGCGTCCTCGTCAGTGTGACCAGTGAGCGGATCGGTAGTTGGGTTCACCCATGTGTGAGTCGTGTGGGACTTGATCCATAGTGAACACTCACGGCCACGCTGCCTTTCCGGTGTTCTGCAGTACTCACCTGTTGGGGCTGGGGATTGCGTTAGTAGTGGTGGGATGTGGGCGCTTGCCACTCACAAGTGGAACACCTCGTTGATGAGGTGCGCCCCCTCCCCCCTGCCGCGAGTGGATCACTAGGCTGGTCAGGAGTAGCCTACATTAAATGTAGGTGAACTGGTGGCGAGACCTTTTGCACGAAGAAGGTTCCCCACTTGTCGTAGAGCTGTCTCGCACTGGTACCAGTTGGTGAGTACCCTTCTTGAGCAGGACGGCTACGACCCCTGGGTATGAAGGCGTTAACTTTGATCTGACCCGTGTGAGTCAGGTCAGAGGCCGGGCCGGGCCAGGCCACACACTTAAAAGTCACATCCTGGTGCTGGAGGAGTAGCAGTATCGTGTTGGTTTGGTTGTGTCACTCATAACCTCAAATCCCTGTTTCAGTCAACTCGAATGGAGGTTATAATGAAGGGCAGGGCTGATCTGTTCATCCAGTTGTCGCTTTTTGTGCCTCGCTAGCAGCGGCTTTTACGAAACTTTCAGTCATTAGCCAATTTCACTTGTCAACATGGTTGACATTCTTTGCTTTGTACATGTGCCCATTTACCCTTCATCTCCCTTGCGGCTCCCTCCTTTCTCAGCTTCACTGTTGCTAATAGATATTCTAACAAAGAGAAAATGTTTGCGTTCCCTTTTCCACCTGTAAAGAACGTATCTTGCAGGTTTGGCGGGATTGATGTGTAATAATGACCAGCTCACTGATAACAGGTGACCACAGGAAAAAGCGGCGACCCTTAACATTTTAGCTATTGAGGTCTTCCAGTGGATGCCGGGAATAGTATTGCAACCTTAGTCTAGACATACGGGAATAACATGTCTTATGTATGATCCCTGAACACAACTGGAGTCCAAGGTGAGTAGCGTGGAGCGGAGGCGGCCATCGTGCTGATGACTTATTATAGTCGAGATGAAGGAATGAATGTGCCTGGTGCGTGACCACGACTCGCAGCTGGTCAGATGGTTGTAAAGATCTCTTGAGGGACGGGTCCTTGCTCCTTCCCTCTACCCAAGGCTCACCAACCATTACTTCCGTGCTGGAGCACATGGTCCAGCACGCGACTGACTGCTGTTGCTGTGGGACTGGTGAGGGACTCTTGCTGTTCTAGGACTGGTGAGGGACTGTCGCTGCTGTGACAGTGGTGAGGAGGGGGTGTTTGTGTAGTGACTGCTTCTCTGTGCTACTGATGAGGGAGGGGGAATGCGTGTGGTGACTGATGGTGGTGTGGAAGTGTTGATGGAGGGAGTCCATTGAAAGGACACATAACAGGAGACATGAAGGGCCATAACGAGGTTATCTGTCGCGGTGTCTTAAAAATAGTGGTAAAAGCAGGATAGCAAAGCAGAAGGCACCTTCCCACCCACATTTACCTCCCTCCTGCTGAACTACTGGCGGGGAAAAAAAAATACTATGCAGTAAGCGGGGAAAATACTGCTATGGAAAATTTAAAGGAAATTGTGGACGGCAAAAAAGTTTTTTGTTTGAAACGTCCACTCTGAGGCTGGATTCTAGAAAAGAAAGACACGATTAGAAGTAAACTATTTTTTTTACTGCTAACGGATAACAGTGAAGCATATGCAGCCTTGATTTGAAGGTATTTATAGTCTTTGCATTTACTGCATCGGGACGCAGTTTATTCCAAATGTCAACCTGTGTATGTGCAAAAACAAATATTCGCCACGTTGCTGTTACATCTCCTGTCCCTTAATTTTGTGGTCGTTGGATTTTTGTCTAAATTGAAGAAATTTTCGTATGATATACAGCCCAAATTATATAGTATTTCGAAAACTTCTGTCAGATCTCTGTGCAGTCTACACTTTTTTTGAGTGAGAGGGAGAATTATTTTAGGTCTTTGAGTCTTTTTTCTAATCTGGCTTATTTTTGTGCGAAGGATTAGTTTGATTGCTCCTCTTTGATTTCACTCGAGTTTCTCTTCATCTTTCATCGGCTCAGTGACCAGGATTGAATATCATATTCCATATGAGGTCTACTCAAGGCGTTAAACCTTAAAGATTAAGTATCGTAACCATAGTTTTGTAGTTTATATTTCTAGCTATGAAACCTAACATCGTATTGGCTTCATTGTGTTCAGTAAAACTTTGTTTACCGTATTTTTTTCATGTTTGGTGAGCACGGGCAAGTGAACACCTTAGTCAAGGCCATCTCATAAAATTACATATTTTTGGCACCAAATTGCCGTAGTTTGCGTCAGTCTACGTTGAAATTCACTTGCCACGTCTCTGTCTACTCTACCAGTTTGTCCAAATCCCTCATAATCTTCAGGCAGCCTTCTTTTGAGCTTTTTTTTTTCCCTAATTTCTTGTCTTTGGTAATTTTATAGAGTGTGCTGGTGAGTCCTGTCTCTAGGCCTTGGATGTAGATGAATAATATGGGTCCTAGGATTGAGTCCCGCGGCACTCCACTAGATCTTATAATACACACTTTAAGAGCCAGTCCCCTGTCGTCACGCAGGTTCAGCGTCGTTTGCCGTGAGTTTTATTTTGCAATATTTTATTTGGTACTTTATCGAAGGCCTTACAGAAGCCTATGGTACTGATTTTTGCCGCAGACTGACTCGTATACCATGTAAACCTTTCTTTTATGTTTGATTATCATTAGTTTCTGTATTCATCCGACTTGGCTCTACCCATTTGCAGCTCCATTTTACCTTTCCAGGGACGCTCATTCTTTCCAGGGGAACTTTTGTACTCTTGAAGTTTCTCATCTCTCCAGTTGTATCCCGTTAGTCTTACCCGAGTCTCGACGCATCGTATATGTCAGCTATCCAAAGTTGGGTATCCTCGTGTTGTTTTCTTTGATATCAAACCAGCAGTTTACAGTGAGTCTGACAATCTTGTGATTGTTATTTCTTAGCTTTTCAAGACCACGTAGGAGCAGATTAGTTCTCAGTTCACGGATATCGCTTCGTATTTCCGCCCATCTTTTGGTGTGATTTAGAAAGTAGTCATTCGTTAAATCAGGTAGTTTGTTTACCTTATGGTCACATGTCTTAAGGCTGCAGTTTATGTTGGCCTCGTTAAAATTCGTTTAATTATTGCTTCTTTAACTGTTTAACTTCATCGCACAAAGCTCTGTCGTTTTTTATACAAAATTTTGGAGGGTTCTACACTATGCCAAAATGAATTTGGACTGCTTATTTATTCATTCAGTATGCAGAATAAATCGTATGCATTGACATCTAATTTTCTAACCATGATTGTATGTAGCCTATCCTGTACATGTAGTCGAACGTCACCACCTGTTTTTTTACGTCAGTTTTTGAGAAAACATATCCAGGATTTGTTTATGCTGCTGCTAGTGATTTTATGTGGAATATACTGAGGTTTGTTATTGCTATAATGTCGGGCTCTCGTGGCTCTGCAGATGATGTCGGTTCATCCCGTTTCAGGTTCATACTTTGGGCTTTGGTGTACGCTAATGTTTCGCTCACCGAGGTAGGTAAGTGGGACGTATGCCTCGTTGTCCCGAGGGATTATGGGTCCTGCAACACACTGGGTCATGCATTACGACTGGATAGTGCATCATCGTGGGTCCTGCAACATACTAGGTCGAAAAAGACTGGGCTGGGGAGCTGGCCATGACGGTTGTGGGCAGTGCTGACCGAGTGGTGGAACCAGGCCCCACCCATGCTGCACCCAGGAACATGGAACAAATGTCACGGCACCTTTCTGCTCGGCCTTTGTTTTTCGGGGTCTAGCCTTATCGGGAAGGATAGATGGAGGCGATGTTTATCGCCAGTGCTGGGCGGTGTATACCGGCCAGGTACAAGTACACTGGTAGCAGCCAGAGGTATTGGCGTGACTATGTGAAGTATTGCAGGTGCTTTTGTAGAGGCAAGTCATGGAGAGAGAGAGAGAGAAACTGGGTGTATGTAAGCGTGTCAGGACACTTGCTAGTGTTGTTTGCAGATCATAACTCGAGATACTTTTCCTCCAGCATGTTCCAACATTTCAGATTTGATTTTCCCGGTATTGTTTTGTCCTAATTACTGCTTGTTACAGCGTATTGAAGGATGTGTTAATAGATCAGATCAAATACTTCAGACACGTCATTAAGTTACAATTATTTTTCTATGATTTTTCTCGTTATTTAATGATATTGTGTCGATAGGCAGAGGGTTCTACAGTAAGTCAGTTCAGGTACTTTTCTTCTGATATGTATTTGTCTTAGTCCGCGTGTGCCTCAGTCCGTAAATATTTGCTTCGAGTTAAAAAAAAAGTTATTTTTAGATTTCAGTAGAGGTTATAAGGTCTATGATGATACGAGTGAGACGATGGTACGGGGAGGCAGACGGCTCTACAAGGTAATGTTTTCATCCTAAGCCTATATATACCAAGTCGACCCACTCTGACTCCAAAAACCGGACTCGGCTGCGCAGGCCGATTTGTGACGTCACGCGGCCCCGAACCCTCAATTGATTCGAGACTTTGGCTGAGTGAACACGCCCCCCCTCCCTCCAGTTATGGATACTGTTAGGAAAGGTATAGAAAGTGTGTGCAGTGTATATGAATCTACGTTATCGTTAGCCCTGTACCAGTACGCAGCATACAGGCTCCACCCACATGCGTATGGGTTGACTTGGTATATATAGGCTTAGATTTTCATCATTAGGGTCCACACTCGTCATAATAAAAGGATAAATAGTTATTGGGAATTTAATATCTGGGAACATATTTCTTTATTAAACGTAAAGAAATGAAAAAGAAATCGAATGTTAAGACTAAAGACATATTTCTAACCCTTCGCTTTGAAGGTATTGATTAATGGTTTAGTTTACATTTGTCGTAAACTGTTTTCATGTGATGGTTGGAGTCCGGACCTGGGAGTTCACATGGTTGGGTGACCGTAGTGTTGCAAGTCTTGTATCTTCACTTACGCATCTATATATATATTTTTTTTTTCCATAAGCAGCACACTACCATCCCCGGCCATCATACCCATACCGTCATGTTCAGTGGTCGGGCCGTCGTGTTCGTGAGTCTGAAGACGACGTGGATGCACTTTACCATATGACGTGCAGTTATTGGCACATTCCTGGTGTTCACCGCCGCCTCCCCTCCATGCTGGAGCTTAGGATATGAGTGACGTCACCAGGCTACGTGATCATGGAGCATGATGTAACAGTTATTGTCGCAAGACAAAAGACGAGGATGTACACCCGCGGACCGAAGTCCCGGGCCACGCCTGAGGTCCCGAGACGGTCGTGGTCCGGGCCGTACGGGGCCCTTTGTTTGCCTTGCCAGACGCCGCTCTCTGTGCACCTCCGACCAGGTGTGTCCCAAGACTGTGTTCCGCCGCGGTACGCACGGAAATGATACCATGTTGGGATCACTGTCCGAATTTTACCTGGGGATTGACGTGAGTGTGCAAGTGTCACATTTTACGTCAATGTCAGCTGGATGAAGGCGAGTCATTGGTTTGGTGGTGAAGGTTGGTAGGTAGGCAGGGTCAGACCCTGGCCTTACACACCCATGCCCCTCATGTGACGTTGGAAAGGGATGATTGTTGTGGCATTATCTCTGGATACAGTTTTACCTAAACATAATGTTTTGCGTAACCGTAATGCTGTGGAATATGTTCAAAGAAATGCTTAAGTATGTGTCCGAAACGAACCATTAATATGCAGGGTACACTTTTTCCCAAGGGTAATGGAGCGCGAACCCAGCTTCCTCCGTGTGTTGGGCCGGGACTTGCGGCTCTTCACCAACACCACCTCCAGCGGCTGCTGCCTCCACTCACCAGCGGGCTCGCGCCCGCCCGACTCCTCTCCCTTATTGCTTACCTCTGTTGCTTTGGGCAGAGCAGCAGATAGTCAGAGGCATAATTGGCGGACAGTTGGAAATTTTCCATCTTAACTTGATTCACCGTTCGAATTATCATATCTTTGATAGAAATAAGTCGGGTTTTGTCAGACTCGAGAAAAATAAACGAAAACGGTGTAGTAAACAGAAAACGAACCCCAATACCATAACTATTTAAAAGGGAACCTTCAAGAACAACTTTCTTATTCGAATGACATTTGTATGGATGTACCACATCACACACTTTCTTGAAATATCTATGTATCTCTGGATTAAGTTGTACTATGCTTTAACAACATGATGTTGTGGTAAGACATCTTCATTGTAGGTTCCCATAATTATGACGTAACGAGCAGGAAGCCATTCAGTCGTCTTGTTATTAGTACCGAAGGTTATTTGGAGGGGGGAGCAGGAAGTGGAGAGGTCAGTAATTATTGTTATTAGGTTGTGGGCTGCCTGGCTTCGGCCGCCTCTCGCTTTCTTAGTCCTCCTCTCTAATTATTATTATTATTGTTGTTGTTATGAACACATGGAGTAACGTGGAGGACTTGACTGTGGATGGTAGACTGCTTGCTGGACAGGGCTAGGTTGGAGCAATTGCTTGATAGAAACTCGGTTACAGTTGTTTACAGTTACTCTTCCAGAGTTGTGATTACAATAACAGTTATTATTACTTGTTCACAGTCATTTCAGATTACAATTACAGTCACATAAAGTATAATTAATTACATATTACAATTACTCCAAGCTTTACCCGTGCTAGATCATAGGTTCACAGTCGGTGTACGAGTCTGGACCTGATTCAGACTGTCACGTGCATGTGGAAACGATTCATTCATTCCTGTTATGCTTTTGCAACGATCCTTCACATTGCTCTAATGTCATGATGATGATGGAATTGCTGTGGAATTACACATGAACCGAAGATTTCAGTTATAATTGCAATTACTTTTAAGTTAAAAGTTCCTTTACAGTTACTCAAAATAATGTAGTTATTTACATTCAGCTTCACTTACAATTACTACAAGCTTGGTACGGTACATAGGACAACCAGAGACTGGATGTGTGCAGAATGAGGTCGTTGCTCATCGAGTCCTGACACGACCTTGTGTCAGGAGGGGCTCTAGCAATCCCTTCGTCAGTCAGGAGGGGCTGTACCGCTTGTGACTGGAGCAAGGTACCTCCCTTCGTCAGTCAGGAGGGACTGTAGCACCTGTGACTGGAGGGAAGATACCTCCCTTCGTCAGGCAGGAGGGACTGTAACACCTGTGAGTGGAGGGAAGGTACCTCTCTCCGTCAGGCAGGAGGGACTGTGGCACCTGAGACTGGAGGGAAGGTACCTTCCTCCGTCAGGCAGGAGGGACTGTAGCTCCTGTGACTGGAGGGAAGGTACCTCCATTCGTCAGGCAGGAGGGACTGTAGCACCTGTGACTGGTGGGAATGTACCTTCATTACACCCATATGGGTAAAGTCAAAAGTTATCTTCACTACAACCTTTTCATCACTACGCACTTACTGATTGTATCGAAAATTATCTCCTTCAGTTAGGAGGGACTGTAGTAGCACCTGTGGCTGGAGGGAAGGTACCTCCCTTCGTCAGTCATAAGGGGCTGTAGCTCTTGTGAATGGAGGGAAGGTACCTCCCTCCGTCAGTCAAGAGGGACTGTGGTACCTGTAACTGGAAGGAAGAGCAAGCGGGCCTCCAGTAGGCCTCAACACACGCGCAGCAACACTATCATTTTCCCACGTAACGAGCTTGACTAATAACAAGTAATTACGGAGACGAGTCATTATGTGTGTTATGTCATCCAGCCGCGACCGGTAGCTTACCCGGGATCCCGCCGCCCATTGTACGGGATGGCCGCCTTAGGAACTGGTAATGAAAGGGAGTCTTTCCATGCATGTGGTAGGGAGGGAGGAGTTAAAGGCGCCAGACACTTGTTTCTTGGTGATTATTGAGGGTAAGGGCGGCCACCCCTCGCCTGCTGACACTGTGGTGTTGATACTGCCCCCTCCACCCGGCGTGCCCGTCGGGAATGAGCTGAGGAATTCGCTTGATTATTGCTCCTCTGGTTGGGTCACTAGGCGCTGCACCTGAGGAAAATGGCTACTAAAGAGAAAGCTTTAAATCATTCAGAAAACACGAAATAAAACATGATTTAAACTCACATTCATGTGATGAACATTGAACTGTTGCTGTACATTTCGTAACATTCTGTAAGTTGTGTTTGCAGCAAAAAATATCCATAAGGCTTCTGAAAAGTGGCCTTTGGTGGCCTCAGAACGGCCTTCAGGGCCTATGTGCTGGACCTTTAAACCTTGCCCAGGCTCTGAAGCATGTACAGCCGAAGTCTGGGGCCTTTAAGTCCTACGGTTGCTCAGACGTGGTACAGTAACAAACAAATAAACGTTTGAAAAATGTGGTAGATGATGGTGTCACGTGCTGTTGTGAGGGATGGTGGCGGTTGTGCTTCTGTCTGGATGTTGTGATGTGAGTAGTGTGTTCGTGGTGGTATAGTGCTACTCGTGCGATGGTATGGTATTTTGCGGCGCTATGATGGTGGTTTGACGGTTCTGGGTTTTTCTCAGCATGTGGTGGTGTGTTGAATGGTTGTGGGTTAGCATTATGTTGGTTTTGTTGTGTTGGTGACGAAAGGAGAGGGTTAGATTTTTACTTTTTGTGTTTGATTGCCATTTCTCCTACGGACAGAAAGAGAGTAGTGCACTCGCCTTGCCCCGTCTCTTAACCTTACATATGTGTCCCATGTCTTCTCTTGTTAAGTGCACACACGCACACACACGCACACACACACACACACAATTTGCTATCAGACCAACTATCTTCTAGCAAATATTAGAATACTGTTCTAGTTTGTAAATAAATAATTCTTCAGCAAGTTGTTCACATCCTACATGTGATAACTAGACCATACATCTCAAGTGTGGTTAGCGCAGCTATAGAAGCATAAAAAGAACTACTAGAGAAGCTTCAGAGGAGGGCAGCAAAGATGGGACCCGGATTAAGAGATCTGAGTTACAGGGAAAGGCTAGATTATTTAAATTTGTCCGTTTTGGGAGAGAGAAGAGCGAGGGGTAACCTGATCACTACCATTGAACAGCTCCTCAAGAGATGTAGGGATAAGACAACTCGAGGACGTAACATCAAATTAAGCAAAAAACACGTAAAAAAAAGAAAGTGGTGGATTAAAGGAATATAACGACTGAAGACCCACTCATTGCAGACAGCATACAGAAATAGAAGGTCTTGTGATAGGGAATGCTCAAGAGGCGGGTCTCCATGTGTGCAAATAACACCTCCTCGTATAGTGCAAATAAGTACTTACACATACAGATCCCAGCCTTAGCCAGGTAACCATTTGTCGACCATCCCCGAGGGGAGGATGAACACCTGGGTTGGATGTGGACCAACTGGCGCGCCCAGGATTGGAACCTGTAGGTGCCTGTGCTGAGTCGTGGTCAGTAGCACTAACCCCAACATGACGGGGGGTGTATAGGTGTGGTAAGGTGGCTAGGTTTAGGCATTCTAGGTGACGGTCCTTGTGTGGTGTTATGTGCACCAGATAACGTCACTCGAGACTTAAGGAATGAAATTAAACACCAGGAATGATTTTTACAGTTTACAGAAGATACTTCACAATACAAGAATATTAACACATGTCTCGGGCTCAGTTATCTACGTTACTTTAATGCCCAGGTAAGTTTTCAAACCAAGGAGGTCTCCTCCTCTACAAAGATTCACAATATAAATCTACAAAGATTCACAATATAAAACATACTACTCTAACACGGTAACACTTCTAAAGATACACGACAATACTCAGTGATACTCATTGAACAATAAGCAATAATGGTGCAACCGTAGTGGCGCGGTCTCGGCTGGGAGGGGGGTGGTGTAGTTTGTATCGCGTGGCGGCCCGGCCAGTTGGCAGGGAGAGCTGCCCGTGGTAGCCCGTTGGCAGGGAGGAAGGGTCGCGTAGCGGGCCGTTGGCAGAGAGACCCTCTCGATATGGCACAGGTTGAAGAAGTTCTGGGGGTTATAAGGGCAAGGTGTGTCCCCTATAGTGCCAGCGGATTGGCTGGCCCCCTTTCTGTCACGCCCGTCACCTCAGTTGGGCCACGCCCCCTCATCCTGGCTGGCACGCCCCTCGTCTTGACTGTGGGGCCCTGGGGACCCGGAGTCGCGTGACCTCACGTGACCCGAGCACCAACAACGGCCCGTCCTGCTAGTCGTCTGTCAGCATGGGGTCATCGCCAGGGTCGTGGGGGGGGGGGGAGTCTTCCACAGGCCTCCACATCCTACACACACAGGCCTGCCCTCGTTGTCTGGATGCCAAATGATTCCCCAGACCTCCCCTCTCGCGAGCGAGGGTCATATCTGAGGTGCTGAGTGGGAAATTACAGAGGAAGAGAAATATTATACGCACACACACACACACACACACACACACACAAGGGTGTTACTATACGAATGGGGCGAATATAGGTTCGTCTCGTTCGTAACAGTAGGTGTGATGTTAGGGTGGCCAGGCTGATGCTGTCAAGGTGACGGTCCATGTGTAGGTGTGGTGGTAGGGTGGCCAGGCTGAGGCTGTCAAGGGGACGGTCCTTGTGCAGATGGTTGTATTTTATCACATGGAAGTGTTGTTGGGCAACTGTGTGTATGCCTGACGGTGTGTGATAATTGCTAATGCATGACAGGCTGACCACGCTTGCTGAAGAAGCCCTGGATTCATACTCTGGTGTCAAGTATTACCTACAGAAGTTTAATATAAATCATACGTTCCTCTTTACTGACACTTGTAAACTTAATGTTCGGTCGTGATTAATCCCTTGAAGACGACCGTGTGACCTTTGGTCACGACGTTACGACCCTTGGGTTGGATAGCGTGACGTCTGACCCGATATCTTAAGGGTCAGGACAAAGGGGTTTGGCCATTATGACCATGGGTGGGACCATGGTGATCAAAGGGCATAGATGATAGAGTGGAGGTGAGGACTACAGTGTGTAGGAGCCACAGTAGTAGCGGGAACACCAGGATGTAGTGAGTATGTCGGTTTGAGTATGCTGTATGGTGTGATGGCGGCCTGACTCACTCAGTGCAGTCTGCCACAGGATGTGTACACGACTATCCCCGGATGCTGGTGTGTTTCTCCTGGGGCGCCGCCTCCACTCCCACATCCTCACGCGATAACAGCACATGTGGGTCGTGGCCCCGATGGGTCACGGCCACGTCCATGTGCTGCCCCTCCGCTACGCCCGCCGCGCACCCCACCCTTCCCTTTCCTTCACCCGCACGCACTCTGCGACGCACTCGGATGCCTCATCGTGACGCCCTCCCACCAACACTAACGAGGGAAAGGCAACATTGGTTTTCAGTTTTTCCTCGTAACATTCGACAGTTGTGTCTTTTTGGTATGGCCAGATTTCGCTCCGTCCGTCGGTCGTCGGGAATCACATCCTGGCTTAGAGAAGATACGTCAGAAAGGGGCAGTGTGATTGGCATAAAACCCACAACTTTGGCTTGAATTTCTTCCCGAATATAAAACGGTTTAACCTGGAACTTACCAAGCTCATAACTTGAAGAAAACTCCACCATTGACCATGGAACTCAATGCAGATGTTTCTGATATTTTCTTAATATTTGCGGCCATCTCTCTGTTCCTTTCAGCCCTAGGCTGGACTACAGGCAACACAAGTGTTCCATGGAACCCTTCTACTTTTTTCTTTATTCTGGTTGGTTCTTTACTCGCTGTGGATTTGCCTCGCTCCTTGCTCTCTACAGACTGGCCAGTTTAATCATTACCAGAGGTGACCGTCCGTCAACGCCCCAGGAGTATGTACACACTATGCTGACCTGTGTACCCGTCTACAGACTTATACAGTCCAGCAAACATGTACGTGTCCTATGTTCAGCCTAACAAGCTGCTGTGTCGGGCGCAGCGGACGTGGTTCTGCACTCAGCTGGGGCACCAGCTGCCCACTCGTCTAGTTAATGTTTTATGTCCAAACAGTCAAAGCGGAAGAGCAGAAAAAATTGTATCCGGAAAAAGTACTTGTGGATTATATGAGGAGAAACAGGACAGACGATGACGTTGAGAGATGCGTCAAAACCTGTAAGTGGTGTGGTATATGCCCTCACTTGTGAGGGACACAGCTAAGGAAGTGGTGTATGGACGAAGAATTGACTTGTAAGAAAGTCGAGGAGGAAGACCAGTGTTGACGGTATTAAGATCATTTGTTCTCTCCCGACCGTAACAAAGGAATAAGCTAACTTTACCATTACAACTGGAGGAGTTGGTGCGTTACCAGACGTACGAAGATCCACAATTGGCTACATTTGTTCAGTAAACCTTCAGCTGCCTCTGAGGTAGCTGTGGTCTTTGTTCACCTGTTTCGTAAGCCCACGTCTTCCCTTCTGGGAAGCACACCTTCGTCCAGACCGTCGAAAACTTTTCCTGTACTTAGTCCAAGAATGTATCTAATTACTCTGTCTCCACGAAAGTTTGCGTATCCCCTGTATATTTCATTTCAGGTGTATTCCTTGGGACGGGATAAAAGTCCTTGGGACGGGATAAAAGTCCTTGGGATGGGATAAAAGTCCTTGGAACGGGATAAAAGTCCTAGGATTGAGGGCTTTAGCATGGAGGAGGAGATGCTGTACACGAAGGCCCGCTACCTAACCTTATAAAAAGATTATTCTTTACTTGAATAGCAGACTGGGTTGAGAGTACAAGTTAAATCGATTTTAGAACAAACATAATGTAAGAATCATTGGGAATAATAGCATAATAATTATATAAAGATAGTTGTCTCACAGTGTAATGTTGCTCCCCTTCATGATCACCTTTCCACCTCAGAAGATTGTCGTACCTGTGATACTTAACATTACACTGCGTGCATTAGTTGTATCATCAAGGATTACTATATACCCTCACCTTACTGCCCCTTGTTTAATGCGGACAGAACTACAATTGTCTCCATCTCTCCGCACAGCACTAGCGACAGCAGTAATACTTGAACATATGGATCTTCAATCAACATTGTTGATGAATATTTGAACACAAGTTGAGTAATATTAAGGTAAAAAAGTGGATCTAGTCACTTCTTATCCTGCATGTACCCTGGTCTACTCATTTTCTCTCTATCTTTAGCGGTTAATTAGTTCAGCTGTTAGACATGTTACTTATATTGTTTTTCTCCACTCTTGACCAATGGAGGGTAAGTACAGATGGTTCTGCGTGATAATGAAAACCACTCCCGTGGTGTAGTGGTTAGTCTTCCTGACCCTGACGCATTCACGGGCCGCCCAAGGTCGAGCGCATAGGTTCGAATCCTAGCTCAGGCTAGGGTATATATATATATATATTATTACATGCACAACGTACGCATCCAGACTTAAGGAATGAAATTAAACACCAGGAATAATATTATAGATTACAACAACAAAATAAATGAACAACACAAGAAAGTAACACGTCACTCGGGCCCAAATGTTACTTTAATGCCCAGGTAAGTTTTCAAAGCAAGGAGGTCTCTTCCTCTACAAAGATTCACGATAGAACATACTACTCTAACACGGTAACAATTCTAAAGATACATTACAGTACTTAGTGACACTCAGTGAACAATAACAAATAAAGGTACAACCGTGATGACTCAGCTCCGGGGAGTGCTTATCTCGGGTGTGGTTCGGGTCGGGTCGGGTCGTTGGCGGCTCGGGGCTTGTTTGACTTGTGCTCGTGCGGGATCCCGGTGACAGAGGGGAACCTCTCGAGGTGGCCGAAGTTGAAGGAATCAGCTCCTGGGTCAATGCCGTAGGGTTTTATGGGAGATGTACCTTCTACAGAACCAACTCGGAGTGGTGGGGTCCTTTCTTGTCACGCCTACCACCTCAGTCGTGGTTGGCTGACTGTAGTCGGGACAGGTCTCCCCTCATCCTGGCGGTGGCACGCCCCTCGTCTTGACTGCGGGTCCTGGGAAACACACAACTGCGGAATCGTGTGCTTTGATG
>JAYMFT010376360.1:0-21027 GCA_038088735.1 Panulirus argus | reverse complement strand
ACATCTTGTAATAACCATAACCATGACATACCACATTCATTACAGATATTTTTGATACAAGCTATCCAAGGCGAAGTGTGATGGATGTTGAGTAAACACAGGGGAGCGCTTCCGAGTTTCATTCTAATTTTCCGGCTTGCGCAGAAACCTACTTTAGAGGAACTGTGTGTGTGTGTAGCGGTTAGCGTTCTGACCGTGATGCATTCACGGACCGCCCAGGGTCGGGCGGATTAGTTCAGATCCTGGTTACGGCAGTCGGTCCACAGTCAACCCAGCTTTTCATCCAACCTTAAGGGTTGGTCGATAAAATGGGCACCTGGCTCAGACTAGGGTATATATATGTATACAGCGTTAATGGGATGGCCTTGATTAGGGCCTCAGCTGCCTGTGCCGTCTCAGCTAACGTATAAAAAAAATACAAAGATACAACACTATACATGTCTGTAGCGACCCACTGTCGCTCCACAAAGTGTTACCTCACTAACGGCGCCCTGACTTGGTGGCAAGTCACAGCGGATGACCTCACCTAACCTAAAAATCGTCCAGAGAAATGAGTCTGGTGGCCTAACCTACGGCCACACCAGTGATATTATATTAGCCCATAACATACATACTCTATGTTCGATACTGGAAGATCGAAAGATGCTGTTGTAAACATAAATGACCTGACCTTCCTGCCTCTTACATACCCGGGTATTACCGCAGGAATGCAGTTGACTTGCTCTGGACAAGTTGTACCACTCCATTACCTGAAACCTTGGCGATGTGACACCCAGACTAAAGCCGCTGACATCAGTTACAGGCAACCTGGTTAACAGTGAATGTAACTCCGACATCTGCCTCAGTTCTCTATCTTCACTGAAAACTTTATATCCTGGTACTGTTGATTCTGATAATAAATGATTTTCCGCAGTATTTAATTCCTTAGGTTTCTGATCCTACTATTTTGCCCGCCTCTCCTAACCGCGCGTAAAATATTAGTTGATTCCATTTCAAAATAGTACTTCTAGCTTGGGTATAGTATTAGATCTGGAGGTTTAAAGTCGTTGATAAAGGCACAGTCTATTGTGCTGGGTTGTAACGAGGGCATTATGATATGGTACATCACATAAACTGCACCGAGTTGTATCAACTAAAGGATCATGCTCTGCCTACGAGATAAGTTTGTACCCTATTTTTATCCTGGCTGTGACAATAACACACTCTCTAACGGTGGTCTTGTGCTGACCATAGGAGTACCCAGCGGCACAGTATCTGTCCTAATACGATGCTAGTAGTGTCTGCTCTTTTTGCCTCCCAGTAAATTCTTCGAAGGACTCACGAATCGGCACGGAGTCAACATTATATGTAGTACTTAGGTTGGGGTCTACTTCTGGCTAAAGAAAGACATCATTTCAGGCAAGTGAAAGTTATTTCTGAAAGACAGGTAGTTAAACAGCAATGAGATATGGATATAATTCTCATCATTTCGACACGTACTGTCCCTTGCTACCTTACAGCCATTTCAAGCATGTCTTCCTACTCTTGTACTTGTAGCCATGACCCTAGTCCTGCCTCTCTCTCTCGCCCTCAGTGGTCCCGTCCACTTAGTCCTGCCTCAGTAGCCTACCTTTGGTAACAACTGGCCCTAGGATCCATCACGCATAGTCCAGTTCCGGCTGCTTCATTCCCTGTGGCTCCTTCCATGATACGTTAACCCTAAATCCCCGTCCAATGGCTTGCTTCTGAAGCCCTTGCTCGCAAGCACTGACCCATGGCCTCCTCTAGTAGCCCTAGGCTGTCGCCCTCTACAACATATATAGGGACGCGGGAAATCTAGGTAAATGTATGCCATCAAGAACTTTACCCCTTGAGGGCGGATGTAAGTGAGCAGGTAGCGAAATTGGGACCTGGGATTGAGATATGTCGTCTGGGAACTGTGGTTCGGGAATGAGACTGGGAGCAGGGACTGGAGAGGTGGACATGGATAGGCTCAACAGAGGATCTGTTAGGAAGGCAGGACAACTGGGGAACTGGAAAGCGAGATAAGGAAGATCATCGGACGAAGAAACATTGAAAAAAGGGAAAGTCACTCTCACGGGAGAGGATTGTAACGTGTATTGTATCACGGTGAGCAGACCACTATGGTCGTGAACAGTACGGTATAGAGAGATGACGTACGCTGTAGTACTGTACAGTCAATCTTAACTAGGCCTCAAACTGGGGTGCTATTATGCCCCTACCATATCGGCTGTCATACGAAAAGAAAAGTCCCTCTTTACTCTTTAGATATTTAGCAACACAAGTCCGTTCTTATTCTGTACATATAAACTGTCTTTGGTACTGTATGTTGCACGGGTAAAGATTGTTAAGGGAAGGGGGCGCGCCAGCCTGAGGTAGGGGGCGGCAACAGTGGCCCACGCACCAAGAAGCAGCCCGACTTTCACTAGCTTGTCCCATATCCTCCTCTCACTACCCCGGCCCGGGCCCCCAAACCCCCTGTCCTCCGCCACCTCCGACCCCTCAGCCTGCCAAACCCCCTCCTGACAGCTTGAGACACAGCTTTGGTACAATACAAATAAGCCTGAGTACAACCCTCATTTAATTTATGTACACGACCGTACATCATGAGTACAAGGCCGTTGCAAGGTGTCACAAAACTGCACAGCCTGTGTAAACCACCAAACATGTGTACATGTACATCACTCTAAAGTATGTGACCCGCATAAAAATTATTTGTAAACCACCAGACAACTTTTGTACATCAACCCACAGCATGCACATCACACCAGACCCTGTCTAGAGCATCATATAGACTTTATCTACACCGCAAGCGTACAGTACCACACCATATGTGAACAGCACTGACTAGACAGTCTAAAACACTCGACCATTGCCGTACACATCGGTTAAGACGTTCTGGTCTAATTAATCAACGTAGCACGTCAGAGCCTCGTGAGCCGAGGCGACGACACCAGGGAAAACAAAAGTTTCATTTGGACTCATAAAAGCTGTAGAGGAGAGTGACGCCATGATGTTGAGCCAAGGAGGGGGGGGGGGATCGTGACGCAGGTGGGACGCTGGACCAGAGTACAGGAGCCAGGGCCCGGGACTGGCTGGTGAGACACTGAACCAAGGCACTGTGGCCCCCGGCCGGGAGTGTCAGGGGGGGACTCCTGGACCAGGGCACTGTGGCCCTGGCCGGGGGGGGGGGATGGACGGACGGACGGACGGACAGACAATGGTCTGGTGTATAAGGGGGGGAAAGTCGGAGGGGTGGTGAACCCGGACACTAGGTGGAGTACGAGTGTCCCGGTAGGAGGAGCCGGAGAGAGTTGGTAATGCTAAGTTCCTTGACGAGCATTGTGCTGTGTGCCTAATGGCAGCCTAGCAGCGAGGGGGCCGCCCCGGGTCCTAGCGATATTTTTCCAACCGCCCAGGTCCAGGGAAGCACGAGCCATGTCTAGTAGACCTGGTGGTTAATCTCCTCAACGTCTCGGGGGATGATGTGATGTCCTGGACGCAGCATAATGAAGACGACGTCCCCGCGCGAGGCTCTAACACACACACGGTCACACGAGACAAGGCATCGGGTTTCCCCCGAAGCTTCCAGTGTTGTTGTTGTGTGGTCGCAAACATCTGAGTTCGTTGTATGAAGACTTTACGGAACAATATAGCCATGAGAAAGAACGTTGATAGACACTTGCTTAGGGCACTGTTACACTATCGGTTGGAGACCGAATACGAGCTTGAGAAGTGTGAGGGAGTAACACCAGGGTTGTTGTGTAGTGAGGTGTGTGGGTGGAGGCAAGCCGGACGGACGTATGGACGCGACCAAGCATAGGAATACGCAGGACAGTTTACTCAAGTCGCCTCAGCAGTGGTACCACACACAAGTTTCCAATATGACGATAGAAAAAAAAAAAAAGGAATGGCCCTACAGTCACCCACAGATACCCTAGCTGTTATTCCAAACTCGAAATAGTTGATGGGCAGATGGGTACTGGCTTAGGCATACATATATTAATTCATAATAACCACTGGACCTCTTTCTAAGAGTTTTGGTGTTACAAGCGACCTCTTTGTAAAGGCTCCTGCAGCCCAATGCTGAGCTACTTCCAATAGCAAGAAAATGGAGTGAGAAGTCCCTTGAAAAGTCTTTACTCCCTTTCGCCAACAAAAAATGATACAAAGTCTACGATAAATGTTCAAAATGGCCACAGGCAGTTAGGATGCACATTCGGTTTCGTCTTTACACTGAATGAGTAGTCCTACAAACAACGTCAGGGTTATGCCCTCTCTCTCTCTCTCTCCTCGTACGCCATATACTTCATGTGGCCCTACAGGTAAGACTAGTGGGGGTGAGGTCCAGTGATCTTAGTGACCAAACTTTCGGACCTCCTCTCGCCAATCACCCTTCATGATGACGATGCTTAAGGTTTGCTATCACCTGTCGGCCGAAATGTTGGGAGGCGCCCCCATCTTGTCGTGTCACCAGTGGAACATGTAGAAGAGGTGCCATTCATTCTGCTGAAAATTGACATCAATATTCCCTGTAAGACGTCCTTCAAAGACAAACGGGCCCGTAGTTTTGCTGCCAGCCATACCATACAACACATTTACGGAAAATCTATACTTAAAGTCACTTTCTACTTTATGCGTGGATTAGCATTTAACTACGAATGCGGACTGCGGGTGTTATTAATTCTACCTCTGGTAAATTGAGCTTCGTCGGGGCACAACTCTACATGCTCATAGTTCCATAATCGTTGACAGTCGGACACATATCTATGGACCATTTTTGACTAAATAAACTCATGAAATACTGACATAAATCCCCCTTTTTTTACGAGATACCCAAAATTAGGATATTCAGTTGCTTGTGAAGTCTCGTCTGACATACAGGATTTTTTATTTTATTTTTCATATTGGGTAGGTACGGAGAAGGAAGAAAGAATTGGTTGGAATGGGGAAAGTAGTGGTTACAAACGGAAATTGAGTTAGTTACAGGGTATACTTATGTATGGTGTAGGTCTTACTGGTGCGTGTGTGTGCAGGGTTTGTTGGAAAATTGCTTATGCTGCCTTTTTCTTATATAACCCAAGCAAACTGTGTGTGTGTGTGTGTGTGTGTGTGTGTGTTGTGATGTTTTTTGTTTGTTAGTTGAAAAAGGAAATCAGCTAAGCTAAGTTTTGTTCATTGTGTATATCGATGGGTAACTAAGAGCATTTCCCTGTGCTTTGAGGTTTTGCGAGATCCGAGGGTGTTCCATGGGATTATAGGGTATTCGATGAGATCCGAAGGTGTTCCATGGGATTATAGGATATTCGATGAGATCCGAGGGTGTTCCACGGGATTTGAGGGTGTTCCACCTTTATTTTGCTGGCGAGGTCTCGGATGTCTATAGTTTGTGCCTTCGTTGTCTTGTCTTCTAGTTTCTGCCGGACTTTTTATGCTGCTTCTCTAAACATGTACCAGTCGGTTTAATCTTTAGTCGTTCATGTTATTATTCAGTTTTATCGATAGTGAGGTACTTTGCATGTATGACGAATCGTGGGGCTCTCTTCTGTATCCCCTTCAGCTACAGCGTGCGTGATTTGGAAGGGCGAGGTATGTGGGTACTGGGGAGTAGGTTAAGGTGGGGGAAGATCATGACTTTCACCATTTGTAAATTCTGCCTCTTCGTTAGGTGAGAGAACCTTTACACACTGATGAAAGCCGCATCTCCTTCCGCGGTTCTTGATGTGATCTATTAACAAATCTCGTGATGTTTGTATGTGACCTAGGATTGAGCAGTTCTCCTGGTGCGTTGTCCTGTTTCCATCTATGGTTGTGTTGCTGGGTTGTATTATCCAGTGCTACTATACTGAATCTGTTTATGTTAGTTTTTATCTTCCGATACCTTTCGGATTTGTTTAGGCCGGAAACCCCTGTTGCTGTGCTAAGGAAATATGTTCCTAAGAGCGAGTTTGAGATTACCATTTGAGTGGCGTCATCGACGTATATGTACATATGCTCATGTTCCCGACTGGTGGGGGGAAATGTTAGCTGTGAAATTCATGAACAGTAATGATAAGAGGCTGCTTTTCGGGATCCCGGTTAATTGAGGAAATTTCGGTGACGTTGCAGAGTAAACGATTTCTTTCCCCGAGAAAGTATACTGTGAAACATAACGCAGCAAATGCGGAGATGGCTTTGACGAGATAGCACGTTACTTTGTGTCTTGTCTATTTTCCGTTTTTCTTGGGTCTGAGTTGTTAGTTTCTGGGCGGGTGTTTTTGCATCAGGTATGTTTATTGTTACGGAGACACAGTTATTAGGTGTCAGTCGTGCTGAGTCTATAGTCTGACGTGGGATGGTTCTTTTCCTGTTGAGTCAGCCTGTCGGTAATTTCACGATCTTGTTTTTTTAGTTTATTTTCCTTTAAAACGCGATTTTGAATACTGATTTCTCTTGTTTACATTCCTTAGGGCGTGATTTTGAATACTGATTTCTATGTGTTCATAAGCTCGTACTCTCTGCCTTAGTTCTCGTCAGTTTGTTACTGTTGAAGTTCTGATATCTGTTGCCTTGGGGGTTTCCCGGTAGTCGTCTAACTGCTACCGCAACGCTCCGCTAGAGTGCTCCTGGGTCGCTGAATATTCAGACTAGGCTGGTGGTTGTGTTTCCCTCCAGTGTTTGTGGTGTTGTTCACTTGCCTTTCTCTCCATTAAGGTCAGCTGGAGGTTTTTACATTTGTTGGTATAGTGCAAACGACCTGCCGGGGGAATGTTCAGGGTAAATTATTGGTGGAATTAGAAATTCTTTTTTTGTTTGTGGTCAGCGGGGGTGATAACGTTCTGTATCAGCTGGCAGCAACTGCGTCTGAGTGAGATTTCTCTACGGTTTCCACCCATTTATCGAATGCTTTATTTAGTTCTTCACTTTACCTTCATGATCCAGTTGGCTGGGTGGGTCATCAGCCGTTGTGTCCATGGGACGAGTATGATAACAGATGGAACCGTGACCATCATGGGAATATATATATATATATATATATATATATGGTAGACACCATTTCTGATGTGGATGTTATGGTGAATTTTCTCGTTTCGGCCCCCTCTGGTGTTGCGCCTCGACGTAAATCATGTTTTCTTTATATTTCTAGTTGTGGCGTTTGTTCAAGAGCGTAAAAGGCTTGGATGTCTAGCGCTGAAGTAACTGAAGATGTAGGAAGGCCCTGGTGTCCTGAGGATCATAATGTAATGGTGTGGTAATATGAGACAGCCCAGCCTGGGGATGATGGAGACGAGGAGACGAAGAGGACCGGTCCAGCGGCGTCGGTGCAGTAAGCTTGGAAGCAGCTTCGATCACTTGGGGTTCTGGCCGGCCGGCCACCAGCCGACCAGACGGACACACGGGACTAATCAGCCACCTGCCGGCCAGACACACACACACACACACACACACACACACACACAGGGCCGCCCAGCCACCAACACTGCAACAACGGCTCGACATCAGCCAGGAATATACGTACAACCTTCCTGGTGGTGTTGTTCACAACATGTCCATAAGGACGACGAGACGACGTGATGGTGGCTAGAATTGTTGTGGTTACTTCCAACCCCTGGCGGGGAAGACGGTATTAATATTATCATGGGAAGGTGTGGCCAGACGGAGCGAGCACCAGTTACCAACTGGTCCTGGACACTGGGTCAAGGTTACCGCACCAGTCGCGCCGCTACCTAGCCACACACACATCTTCAGAGTTGAGAGGGAAAAAAAGGGGGGGATGTGCCGAAGGAGACGATTATTGTTCACTGACACACTCTCAGGGCAAATCACCTCTAATTATAATCGACAGGCACAATGCGGGATACCAAGAAATTGCCTTTAAGATCCCGCTAACGAGACAATTGGCAGTCAACTTTTGGTAACGTGGGACAGCCCCGGCACCACAAGGGCCCCAAGCACGGAACAACTGCCCTGGTACCACAAGGGCCTCAAGCAGGAGACACCTGCCCTGGCACCACAGTGGTCTCAGACATGGGACACCAACCCTGGCACCACATGGGCCCCGAGCACCGGATACCGGCCCAGCACCACACAAGTGCCTCTAATGACCCAGACCCGTAATTATCAGGTTTTTGGAGCGTTAACAATCACCACTGTCATGAGGAGAGATCTCTTCTCTACCGGCCGCACTGCCATCCAACCCCACCACCACACAACACAAGTTTATTCACCACAGCACTTGCCTTCCCGCACAACCACACAACACTTGTGTTCTACACCACCACATAACTGTTGCCTCCTCCACCATCACAAAACACTTGCCCTCCTGCACAATCACACAACAATTGCCCACCACCACACAAAACTCGTTTCCTGTAAGCTTAAAACAAGCAGGACTCATGAGCTGTCGGAAGCGTTCACCTGGGAGAACTCTCCGTCACCAAGGACCACTATGGGGTTCGCTGCAAGTTGATCAGGATGGTCATAGATGACCAGGTCATGACAGGTCATCAATATTCACTTTAAGATACCTGGAATTACTAGAAACTACCAGGAGTTCCAACAAGGGATAGCCAGTAGTCATAAGGAGGTCACCATGATCTGCGGAGGGTCGCCAGGGTCATCGTGGGTCAAAAGAGATTACTAAAGGTCACATGGGAACAGAAAGGTCGTCATGAGACCCCACAAAAAAGACCACCAGAGGTCATAGCGATGTCCGGAGATTAGTATCAAGGATAAGAAGTGGTCACAAGGAGTTTCCAGGGTTCAACCACGATTCACGTCAGCTGAAATGACCTCGGATGACCAAAGGTCATCAGGGACCAGAGGAGGCTGACAGTGGTCATCAGGAATCATTCGAATTCAACGAGTCAACAAGAATCACAAAAGACCACTTGAGAACATTATAAGTTCCACGGAATCACTAGCGGTTGACAGAAGTTTCAACGAATCTCAAAGAATCATCAGAAATCCCCACGACACTTACCAGAAATGAATCATCATGAGTCACCAGACACCACAAGAAATCATCAAAGATTCATTCCTAGGGCTTGCCAGAGAACTCCACAGGGAACCAAAGGTTACCGGCGGTCACCAAAGGTCATAGGAAGCTGCATTAAAAGTGACGAAGAGACTTTTTTAAGAGGAACCAGAGGTCACACTGGTGGTTGCAAGGGATCTTGACGGGTCACCGATGGTCACTGCCAGTCACCAGGGACTACCAAAGGGATACAAGAGGTCACCAGGGGTGAACACAGGTCATTAGGGATCACTTGGGGGTCAAGGGTAAGCAGGATCCCCTGGAGGCTGGCCCTCCTCGACTGGAAGGGAAAGTGGATGATCTGACATCTAGCCACAGTGAAAGGGAAAGTCGGGGGAAATTAAAGGCGTTTCCCCAACCGGCATAATGTTGCATTAGCGATACTGTTAGTGGTAGGGTGCGTGAAGGGCCAGTCAGGGTGAGTGGTAGGGTGTGTGGAGGGCCAGCCAGGGGAAGCGGAAGGCCAACCAGGTGAGTGGCAGGGTGTTTGGAGGGCCATCCAGGGTGAGTGGTAGGGTGTGTGGAGGGCCAGCCAAGGTGTGGGGGAGCCCCTGGGTGTGTGGAGGACTAGGAAGGTGTGAGGAACAAGGGAGATGCAGAGGTGCCCCTGGGTGTATAGGAAACGAGGAAAGTGTGGAGGTGCCCCTAGGTGTGGGAGGACCAGGGAGGTGTAAGCGAGCCTCCCTACTGCTGGGGGTCACGGAGGGGCACCGGGAACACTGACTGGACGCGGGAAGACAGACGGAAGTGACACCAGGGAGGGTGTGTGGGCGAGAGGCGGATGTATGTATGGTGAGGTGAGCGTTGCATGACGGTAGCCGGCCCGCCCCGCCCCGCCCTACCCCTGACAAAAGGTCACTTTCCCTGCATCAGATGGGGAGCCAGCATCACCGCAGAACGCAAGGCGAAGGTTAATCTATACCTGGCATGTGTAGAATGCAAACGCTGGATCTGACTGGCTGATTTTCAGAACCAGGTATGTTAACTACGGTGGGCCGCCCCGACCCCCTGTTCATGGTAAACAACCGGGGAAAGTGGAACTGGTGGTTACACGCCACCCCAGATCATGCATTACGGAAAAAAGATCGAATTTCATAGAAAACGTTAAGATTCCATAACGATAATTGTTGGCGAGACAAACGGTTGGAGGGACGGGTCCGGGGTACCACCAGCCATGCTTTGGGGAGGCCAGTAAAGGTGACAGTGCTGCTCAAGAGGCCTCTGGTACGGGTCGGACAGCGTCTGGGTGGGGCTGTATGCCGCCGTCCTCATCCTGGCCTCACGGTAACCCTACCTGACGGTCCTTCGCGTCAACACAACATACTGGAGGTAGTACTTTCTCACTTACCCAAACACAAGAGAAACTTAAAACGAAAGGCAGTGATCAGCAACGATATATGTATGTGTGGGACCTCTTTGTACGTCTCTTAAACATTATTTTGTATCATAACTTTTTTTCTTTGTTTCCAATGATATAATGTCAGGAATTAACTGAAATATCACAATGTTACTACTACCTCACACGTCTATATGCCAGTATGATAGCGTTACTTTAATCTCCGGTAACAGCAGTATGACGCAATAAAAGTATGACGTAGTAAAAGTAGGAAGTTGTAAAGTATTTTCATTAATATGTTAATTTGCAGGGCGACTGTCAAATTAAGTAGTTAGCACTCACATCGATCTCTGACAGCAAATTTTTGCGTAATTATACAATTCCTTGGTAAGCCTGGGGCTACTTTAATAAAGTTTTAGTTTTTATTTGTATTATACACTTTTTTCATACATACTCGTCATTTCCCGCGTTAGCGAGGTAGAGTTCAAAATAAGAAACAAATTTGTTCGTTATGGTGTTGATCTTTTCACCACCCCTTCACACAGAGCCAAACAAGGCTTTGGATGATCACCCTGGAAAATTCAGTCCTGAATGTGACTCTTTAAAACTATTTCGTCATTTTCTTTTCTTCTCTTGTATTTTAAACGGTTTTCGATTATCAAGACTTACTTAATGTTTACCTTGTAATTTTTTTTTTATCTTCCAGTGTTGAATAATTCCGTGGCTGCTCCGCCTCCCCCTGTGGATGAGTACCATTATTTCAGGTACAGTCTTTCTTGCCCGTATCTGGACCTTCTTTAGCGGTTTACTGTTCCCTCAAGTCGGGTAACCGGGCTGGTGCTGCATGCACTCGTTTGGGTCTAGACTACGAGCTGTAAATATTTATCTCATTTTCCTTCACGTCCGTGTGCTTAACGGCATTTTGAATGATGACTGGTAAATAATATGCCATCTTAACAGTTCTTCAGGGTTGATGTTCTTGGGATGGATTTGCATGGTATCTTCCCCGGGTCTCACTCACATATCAGTTCCTGTAGCTTCATGCTGGATGGTGGTCATAACTTGGCGTCCCGTTACTTCTTTACGTTCTCATCTTGTATTTAGTTGGAGTGAGTTTCGTCAGCCATGAACCTGACCACATCTGCAGACTGTATAGGTTTCTTTAAAGGGCCGGGAGCTGCCCAGGGCTGGCCCTAAGGGGCCGGAAGGGGTGGTGCCTAGGACTGGCCCTAAGGGTTAAGACGGGCGGTGCCCAGGGCTGGCCCTAAGGATTGGACGGGCGGTGTCCAGAACTGGCTCCGAGGGCTCGCTGTGGGGCTGGGAGGTGATGTGTGTTCAAACACACACACACACACACACACACACACACTCGGTATCCCGAGGTTTGAGACGTGCAGGTCGGGCCGCTTATTCAAACATCCTGCCATAGAGAGGGAGGGGGGATCAAGACACCCACAATGTTGATCGCTGGCTTCTCTAGTCGTTGGCCCGCGGCATCACTTAGCAAAATCAACGGCTGTAGTTTCGGCGAAGCAGTTAGCAGCCTTCAGACGCACCCTCCGGGTGGTGCGCGTCTCCTCCTGACGTCTCCAACTCAGCCAATGCCCAGCTCCCAGCTGGCACACCTTTAGTCAGGGGACGTGGCTCCCGCTGGCTAGAACTCCTTTAAACTCTTTTATTTGTCTAAATATACAATAACACAGACAAAACATTTCAATGATAGCATGGGTGGAGGATAAAGTATTAAGGGGTAGTTGAGGTAAGTAGAGAGCGTACAGTGGGCACGGTACATGGATATAGGAGGGTGAAAGATGGGCTCCGATTGGGCCCATATCCTGTTCTTGTCAGGAGGGAGGAATAACAAAACAAAGCAAGGCAAAAAATACATAGTAAGCAGAGTTTCAGGGTTCGTCTGGGTACAGATACAAACATTATGATGAGTGAAAACACATCACAATAGGTAAACTGTGCAAAACACAGCGTTCACAAGGAAGTTTAAGGTACATCTAGTGCATGGCATACAGTCGTTCGAGTACTGTGTGATACTGGCATATAAGTATAAAATATTTACATGATCTGGCAGGTTTAGTTCATGTATAACAAGATCCGACTTATATAACGGCACAATGCGTCGACAACGGAGGGTGACAGGTGGGCTCGGGGAACCTAGAGGGTTCCATGTCCCCTCAGGGAAAAGAAATGCGTTAATGACACTAACAGTGTAAATTTAGGACACGACGTTGACGCTGTTAGTAATACAAAGGATGGTTAAAATACACTTCATTTAAGAGGAATTATTTACAGAATGTACTTGCACTAGGCATGTTTACACCAGAAAATGGTTTATAAACTGATATTCATATATAAATTTACTTTAGCATTTATCGTACTTATGCAAACGTATTGTGTAAGTGAACATGGGCACAAATAATGGAAAATGTAAAGTACAGAAGTATGAGAGGGGTTAGAGAAACAACGTACTCTACAGCTAAGTGGCTGAGTCCAATTGAACAGCCCTCATCCGTACCCATTTTCGAAACTAGGCTTTACCATCAGTCTTATGCTGAGGATAGTATCAACGCCCCTCCGACAGTCCAATAATAAACATTCTTTTCAACCGTCTCTTTCTTATAGGGTGTTCCTTCCACACTCGCTCACAGAAATCATCACGTAATGTCTTTACCTTCTAAATCCATGTTGTCTTCAACTAAAGTACTTTGTGCCACTCAAGTTGCTCTTATCGCCTCTCCGAAAACTAACCTCAGTATCTTGGAGATTATACTCGTTAGGATTACAGTTTTATATTTCCAGGCTACTTGTCTGTCACCCTTCTTCATTACTGGTACAACTTCAGCAACTCCTGTATTCCGCTAGAATATTTCAGTGGTTTAACATGGGTCTCAGTGAAGTGAAGCAAAATGGCGAGATGCCACCAGAAGCAAGGACTCTGTGCGGGTCTAGCAACTTCATGCGTCCGCACTCGTATATTACCGTCTGCATACCATTCTGTCTATCAGTCTGTCTCTCCACTCGTGTCTGTCTCTCTGCTGCCCCGTCGTTTTTCTGAATCCTATGTTTTATACGAAATATACAACTGACATGGGCCATGAATGTACGTATAATTCTTGATCATACAGCTACGGTGACTGGGAAGTATCCAGCAGAGATCGCGGTGTTTATTATGTGGAGGTGAGCCGGAGGCGTGAGGCACCAGAATGACGCAAGTCTCGCCAGGAGCGGTAATGTTACGTACGTGGCCGGCCGGATCGGACCGTCTCCTGCACCACCACCACCTGACACCACCACACTGTGCCATCCCGCACCACACACACACACAAACGTGTACAATTCCTTCCCCATACAGTACAAAATGGTAATTAAACAGACACATCCACGCATTTGTCAATGACTTCCTGGTTTAGATCACTTCAGACTTAATATGTTTGCTGATCACGCATTAAGACTTCCTCATTTAGATCATTTCAGACTTTAATATGTCTGCTGATCATGCATTAAGTGCGGAGCAAACATATTGGCAAGACGCATACACAAATTACAGCTGTGGAAAAAAAAATGCTGACATCGGCTGCAACAAATGTAAATTGTTGATGGAAAAATGGTCAAAGCAAAGACTATCTACGGTGTGGGTAGAACCAAGTTATCCAGCTGCTCAGCCTTTCCAACGAGCTGCTCGATAAACTGGTTGACTGGTGCTTCAGTAAGTACATGCCTTAAATTTCTCCAAATTGAGATGAGGAATTTTAGGGGCTGCCGTCTCTGGGTGATTACATGCATGCCTTAAAATTATATCAATGGTTTCAGTAACATCAGAGAACAAGCTTTCCACAAACAGAAAAGTTATAAGTCCTTCAGGCTGAGTAGTACGAACTATTTCTAAAAATTCATCACTACATTTTAGAGCATATATGGTAGGGATATATATTGTTATTGACATTCAACTGCTTAGCTTTGTTGTCTGGAGTTACTTAAGAAATTATGGGACGTAATGGCATATTATGTGACTTATGAGTTTTTACATTGCCATATATGTAGCCTATTGCCATGCATGTAGTCTACTGCCATACATGTAACTTAGTTTTCTCCTGTGATAAGCATGAAATGTTTCTGATAAGTGCTGCACTAGGTGTGGAAATGAGAGAGTTAATTTTTTTTTTTTAAAGTTTCTGTTGGGTTCCTAAGTAGTAGTTTAAACTGCAGAGGATAGTATTCGTCTTCCACATGTAACCATCTTTACTCAAGAGAATATAAACATTTGATTTGTCAGCACGACGGATAACCAAATCTGCTTTACCTATACGATCATCTATGGCCTATTTCACGTCTCTTGTCAATAGTGCACTTTTCTTATAACTCCTTCGCATTGTGCTCTCGGCATGATCACGTCGATTTTCATAATTATCTTTCTCTTACGTTACAATTTTAAAAGTGATTCATACATTAATTCTCAATCAACTTTCTAATTCAGTCAACTATATTTTGGTTGGACATGATAGTTAAGATCTAAATAAAATTTTTTTTTTTTAAACTGATCAGTTAATTTGTGATTAGACAAAACTAAAGCATCTGCTCTACCCTGGGGAAGCACGATTCAGTTTTTTGGTAGTATTTGATCGTGAAGTGTGTTCCAAATGTGTCCATTCTTCACCTAGAATTGTGCGAATTTGCTCTCGTTCGCGTGCTGGGATGTTCGGATGTGAGAGTGAAGCATTAACTAGTTTTCTGCGAAAATTTACCGGAATGCTATCAGTACTGCTTTCGGGCCGTGAGTGTTTGTACCAATGACGTTACAGGTGTCAAGGCTACAGGATTGGGAGCAGTGTTCTTACAGATGTCAGGGCTACAGACTTGAGACCAGTGTTGGTACAAGTGTCAGGGCTGCAGTACTGGGACCAGTGATGCGACAGCCCACACCACCAACACAAGACCTCATGTTCCGCAGCGCAAATTCTAAATAATGCCTTCCCAATGCCTACAAGTACAGCAGGAGGATCACGAAACGTGCCTGGCGGGGTAACTGGTGCAGGTGTGTGACATGATGTGCATGGCGGGGTGGTTGGTGCAGGTGTATCATAACACGTGCCTGGCAAGGTGACTTGTGCAGGTGTGTCACGTGACGTGCTTAGAAAGGCAGCTGGTGCAGGTGTGTCATGTAGGGTGTCTAAAGGACCGCCTGCTGCAGGTGTCATATAAAGCGTGGCTGTAGAGCTAGCCACCACGGCCACGCCTCCAAAGCTGGGCCACTCTGGCCACACCACCAGGTCTGGACCGCCCTGGCCACACCACCAGAGCTGGCCCATCCTGGCCACACCACCAGGTCTAGGTCACCCTGTCCATGCCACCAGAGCTGTACCGCCCTGGCCACACCACCACAGCAGGGCTGTCCTGGCCAAGCCAGAGCAGACCTGGACCGCCTTAACCACGCTACCAGAGTTTTGCCGCCCTGGCCACATGCTCTGGTAAAGTGGAACATAAGTAAGAGCGGAGGAGGTAATGACGGGGAGGGGGGGTGGAGAGCTGCGGATGGGGGTTTGGGGAGCGGGGAGGGGGAGGAGGGGGGGAAGAAGCTCTACCAGAGGATTGTAGGTCACGGCCCACCTGCCTGCCACAGACCTGGGCCAGGGCCTCCTCTCCACAACCATCACACGTCTGTAGGTAAAGTGAAAATACGATCTATATATGATTACATCTGAGTCTGTCTCGAGTGAGGCTGGTACGTCATGCCAGCAGCCCCGCCTGGCTCCCTCCCTGCTCCGCCCATCGTAATCTGAGCTGTTCTTTCCGCAAAGGCTGTGAGGGGGCGAGGGGTTACCCTCGGGTAGGAGTTTGGGGGTTGGGGGAGGGGGTCACTCTCGACCAGGAGCAAGGTGGGGGGGGGGTCATCCTCGACCAGGGCAAGGTTGGGACTCATCACTGACCAGAGGCAGGGAGTGACTCGACCAGGAGCGAGGGGTCATCCTCGACCAAGGGCAGGGAGGAAGGTGACGCTCGTCAAGGGGTAGCGTAAAGGTCATCCACGGCCAAGGACGTTCTAGGGGTTACCTTCGGCCTGGGGCGAGGGGAGGGGGGTTACCCCAGGCCAGGAGCAGGGAGAGGGGTCATCCTTGGCCATGAGCAGGAGGTAGTCCTTGGCCAGAAGCGGAGTAGGGGTCACCCTTGGCCAGGAGCATGGGGCCGTCCTCGGCCAGGAACAGGGAGAGGAGTACCCTCGGCCAGGGGCAGATGGTCACCCCTCGGCTTGGGGAAGGAAAGGGGTTCACCCTCGGCCAGGAGGAGCAGCGGCGTGGGAGTCACCCTTGGCCAGGGGTTGGGTGGGAGGTAGGGGGCGGCTTCACCCTCGGCCAGGGGCTGGCCGATGGGCTGGGGTGGAGGTCTCGGTTGGGGGAGGGGCGGGGTCTAGGAGGACTCTGGCGGCAGAGGTGGCAGTATATAAGCCAGGAGCGCCGCCTGCCGCCCGGTTATAATAAAAGGAAGAGCGGGCCGGGCAAGACGATCCCCCGTGCCTCACCAACGCCACCTCGCTATACATGACATAAGGAGACGCCATGAGAACCGTAAGTGTTAAGTCACAGTCAGCGTTTGCCCGCGTGAGCCTGGCCAGACCCCGCCCGCTGCCCATGACTGGCCAGGCAACTCACACACCAATACCACTATACACACAACTCCAGCCAGTACATACACCACCTCGATAAGATCACACGTGACGTGGCTGTCAGTGAGGGAGATACCCCTGGTGTGTGAGGCATGTACACCTACCTGCCTGCCCGTCATGCACGTGTTCTAAGTGCCTGTCAGTCACGCTTTGTACAGGTGCCTGCCCGTCATGCACTGTGCAGGTGCATGACGGGGAGGCACCTGTAGAGTCATGTTTTGTACCTCTGCCTGCCGATTATATGTACTGTACTTCCCTTGCTCGCCATGCACGTGTACAGTTACCTTTCAGTCATGTACTGTAGACCTTCCTGCCCGTCATGCAGTATATTGTCTCGTATGAACACTTTTCCTTCACCTACCTCATTAACACGTACGGATTATAATTAAAAACTAGCACACTTTAATTAACGTAACGTTAATCAGAGCAATCAGTTTATAATCCATACAAAGGGGCTAATTCCCATACATATAAACATTTAAACAAACTTGATAATACTATCAAATTCACATGAATGTGAAAAAACGACAATGACCTGATAACGTCATTACAGAGATGATTAAAAGGTTTGTGGCGTGGCATCCATAGGGACCTGGGGCGTGCGTGGATGTCGCAAAGCTCATTAGGGATCTGTCTAGGGCGTGCATGGGTGTCGCAAGGCTCCTTAGGGACCAGTTGAGGGCGTGCGTAAGTGTCGCAAGGCTCCTCAGGGACCTATCTGGGGCGTGCGTCGGTATCGCAAGGCTCCCCAGAGATCTACCTGGGGCGTGCGTGGGTCGTCCCAGGGACCTGTCTGGGGCGTGCGTCGGTATCGCAAGGCTCCCCAGAGATCTACCTGGGGCGTGCGTCGGTCTCCCCAGGGACCTGTCTGGGGCGTGCGTCGGTATCGCAAGGCTCTCCGGGGATCTCGAGAGACGCGGGAAACATCAGGGGTCGAGCGTGAGCCAAGGTCAGGAGCTCCGCCAGTGTAGCAATAACGGGGGAACTTTCCTTGAGAGAAACGAAGGCGACCAAATGCAAACCACACCAACACATCCCATGTTTTATATGGCTTAAAGAATATGGGTATTCAGACTCGCCCTTCAACACAATCTCTTCATACGCACAAAAGAGAAAACGGCGGATAAAACAGTAAGCAATGGAAGGAAAAAGAAAATAAATAGAGACACGAGGAACGTGACTTCAGCATGACAGTACAGGACTGCGGAACAAGCCAAGCAAAGATGCAGTGAACGCAGATGACACCGGAAAATCCGTAAGTTTTTTCTTTTGTGATACAAATACGGCTAGTGTGATGCGTAAGGCCGCCTGACGAGTTTAAAGCGCTCTCTCCTTGCACGCACACACACACACACACACACACACACACACACACACACACACACACACTTGGTTAAAACAAGAACGATAACACTCGTCAGAAGGAGAGCAGGAGTGGCGAGTTGGCTCCACCACAACTTTACACCTCCCGCCTCACTAGACACTGGAGCTTTCAACATGAAGTAGGTAGTGAGCCGAGAATCACATCTCATAACCTGTGCCAAACGCTGGAGAGGTTCACGATGGGATTCACAACTCTTGGTAACATGACCCACTGCTGTATGATTCTACTGAAGACTCAGTGCCTCAGGACCAACATGGGAGCTGGTATCACCCGGTCTGTACAACACAAACCAGGCCAGTCGCCTCAGGAGATATAACAGTTGATGACCAGTACTGTGGCAGGTTGTGTACACGTCCCAGCTAGTGATGCCAGCCCCACCAACACTGCCAAATGACACTGAAGCGAAAATACGAGGCATACTTACTGTATGGTTAGGAGGGAGGCAGGACACACTGGGTGAGGACATCCTCTATCTGCTCCTCTTGTTACTGTGTGTGTGTGTGTGTGTGTGTGTGTGTGTGTGTGTGTGTGTGTGTGTGTCTGTCATGTAGTGTGTGTTTGCGTTTATTCGTCTGTATGTTGGAGCAAACGTGTTTTGTACTCTAGTCGACGGGTCTGTGCACATGATTTTGTCTTCCATTTCCTCGCCATAGTCTATCTATTTACGTAGTAGATTTATGTATGTATACCCGCAAAACTATGAGCATACACGTTTGTATATGCGGATATTAGGTATAAAATATACCACACTGTTAATCAGGATTAAGCATGAAATATATCACGGGGTTAATCAGGAATGAAGTATGTACACAGAGTCTGGCTTGATATACTGTGAGGTGACCTGCCCCTTGTCGAGGACAAGGTCATTCTCAAGACAGCGTCAGTGTCGTCAATCGTGTTCCAGTCTCGTCCTCCTGTGTGTAGCTGTGATGCCGCTGGGAGAGAGGCTTGACGCGGGTCTTCCTGCACCGTTATTAGAAAGCATCATGAAAATATTCCTGTAATGTTCATATACATGGTAAAAACTCATTTCCGTGGCTACTGTTGGGGTCCAACAGGAGACTGGAACTTTATTATTTCCCCTTTGCTTGGGCCACGAGAGCCACCACGTGCTGTGTTGGGGTCTGGAAGATCCGTAATGAGACGTGGCAGGTGAGTGGCTCGCTATTCCGGTAGTGACGGAGGCGCACCATTACGGCGGCGGTGAGTGAACTCTTGACGAGGTGGCTGCACCACCACCACCTCCTCTGGTCTCGCCCTGGGGCTGCCTCCTGTGCATCCACCACCCGCCATCCCCAAACCACTGAACGCACTAAAAACATGGCCACGCCGTGCTGATGTACGGAGGAGATGGATGTGTTGAGGGCGGAGGTGGTATGTGGTGGAGTGCGGTGAGGGCGGTAGTGATGATATGTGATGAGGTTAGTAGTGGTGATGTTGTATGGTGAGGTTCGTACTACTGGTGTGTGGTCAGCCACACTGATGGTCTTCCCCCAACCCCTAGGCCTCCTGACAAGCACTTCCCTCGCTTGCTCGTGTCACGATATCCCCAAGCTGTCGCCCTTCCATCTAAACACCGGCCTGACCCCGGGGGTGAGACCTGGCGGTGAGACGCGGGCGTCCCACCGCCAGGAAGGGAAGCCTCCCACCCACCCAACAATTATCATCACGGAAGTGGCTGCATCAACGAGGCGGGCCGGGCTGGGCGGCTGATTTCCCCTCCAGCACATCCAAGACGCTCCAGCGACCCCCTCCCCTAGCTTCCCTAGCCACATGCTACACCTCACGGCTGATCAACACAGCATCTGGCCCGCCCAGCACATCTGATCGGCAGTCAACACGTCATCAAGGCGGATGGTAACCACCAGCTGTCGTTCACCACCGGTCACCACAAGAGTTGGTCATCACACTTCCTTCCTGGTGATCATAACTCGTCACCACAAGAGTTGCTCGTCACAGCTACCGTCCAGCAGCCGATCATGGCAAAAGCTACTTGATCAACGCCAGGTTGATCAACTACGGGTCACCACGCGCCAGCGATCACCACAACACGTGGTCATTACAACATTACTTGTGACGATCATCGAGACACGTCTCCTGAGTAGAATTTGATATGTGCATAATTCTCAGCGAAACGTTTCCTGGTCGCCAATCTGAACCTTGTCGATGGTGTGGTGATCTGGGCCGTGGACCTGAGCAGGTGGGGTTATCTAGTATGGTCAGGTGGATCCATCACCATCCCTAGACCTCCTCCCGGCCAAAATCACGGCCAGGTTACTTCATCATCGTCCCTAGGCCTGGCCTCGGCCAAGATCATGGCCAGGCGGTGCCATCACCGTCCCCAGGCCTGGCCTCGGCCAAGATCATGGCCAGGCGGTGCCATCACCGTCCCCAGGCCTGGCCTCGACCAAGATCACGGCCAGGTTCATGGTCAAGCCAACGTTTCCTGCTATTGTCTCGTACTTGTGTGGTCTCATATAATGGTGCCCGGAAACTATTGCGATTGATGTCAGAACTACAGCTTACATGCTCAAACGTAACACAATATATATATATATATATATATATATCCCTGGGGATAGGGGAGAAAGAGTACTTCCCACGTATTCCCTGCGTGTCGT